>JARHVA010007989.1:495000-500000 GCA_037957365.1 Torreya grandis | reverse complement strand
TCAGATAGAAAAGATAATACATGAACTAATATATAAAGATAGTGCCAAAAGCATTTCCAAAATAAAAATTAGAAACAAAAAATCAACTATTGGAAGGTTTAATAACTTGAAACCAATAAAATATACATTATCTAACAGATCTGGACTAAGTTGTCTATGCATGAGATCTCCTAAGATTCTTGAATTTAGTTACTTGGAAGTAAAACTAATATGCCTATAATTATTTGTATCTAAGGGCTTCAATTTTAGTGTTCTTTGCTGGAGTTGAAGTGTCTAATGAATAAACAAATTTAAACATTTCTAATCTTTCTATCGAATGAGGATCCTTAAAGATCCATTAGAATATATGAAAAGGTAATGGAATATACTATGAATTTCATAGTATATGGGACAATAAAATACAAAATACTCTTCACTTTCAAGCTCTATAAGGCACAAATGACATATATGCTCATGTTGTGGGAGATAATCATTTATGATTACATTCCATATATAACAAGTGAGAGAAAATGCAAAACTAAGCTAAATGTATCGTTAGGAATGAAGGAAACAACTTATTCATGTATTCATTAATTTTCATTTGATATTCATGGAAGGAGGAATAAAATTAAAAATAATGAAGAAGTTTCAGTTTTGAAGGCTCTTTTAGATCAAACCATGTTGGTTTCAAGTAAGACATAGTGAGTTCTTCTCGTATACCCCTATTAACATCATGTTTTGTGAGTTGAGGAGAATTAATAAAAAACCAAAGAGGAGGGAGTATTTCAATATCAATATTTAACTTCTAAATGAGAGTCATAACTCTTGCATACCAACAAGATTTGCATCCTTTTTTTGACAAGTTGCATACAAGATTAGAGTGCCAAATATGGATACGTTTTATGACCAAGAAATAAAATTTCATCAATCAAAACCTATTAAACATAGTGATAATTATTTTAAAATCAAAGAGATAAAGAAAGGACAAACCCCAAAATATGTAAGAATAATTGAGTGAGGAACCATTCTTTTAGATCAAATATTCTTTGATAAAATGAAAATGAAAAATCTTTCCATATGGTTGAATTCATTATGTGTTATGTATAGACTCATAACATCACATCCATATAATAGTGCTAGTCTAAAAAATGTATCAAAAAGATGAAACAGTGTCTCAATATCTTGAAATTGGAGCTAAAAACATTGCCTTTCTATGGATGTCAATGCTACATACCTTTACTCAGTCTTGCTTCTATTGACAGAATAAAGCTAAAAGGTAGTTCAAATAATACCACACCTACGTAGGTATAAGATTACACCACCTCAAAAAAATTTCCTTTGTACATCAAATTCATTGTGTATGCTACTTTCTTGAACGTATTAAATGCCATGATTTTTGTCTTTGTAAGATTTACTTCAATTCCTTTCTTATCACAAAAATTTCTCATTGCATCAAGTTGATTTTGAAGTCCTATAATTAAATGTGAAATCAAAATAATATCATTTTTAAATAATAAAATAGAAATATATATCCCAAAGAGGCTACAACCATTCATGTTAACCGAGTATGTGGAGATATTTTCCTTTAATTCATCAAAATAAAGCCCAAAAATTATAGATGAGACTGGATAACCTTGTTTCACACCTATGGTATTATGGACATCATTAATAGTTCCCATTTTGGTATGAATATACCCAAAAAAATTCTCATATAAATTCATGACAATAGAAATTATCATGTCAAAAAGACCTAACACTTTACGCCTCTAGATCAAAAGATGCTTCGGTACTGTATCAAATGCTTTATGAAAGTCTACAAAATAATGATATACCTTTTATTTTTTAGGAATTCCTTCATATATAATGGAAACCAAGATGAATATGTGATCATTTGTTTGGTGATTACTTATTAATCCTACTTGATCATTTTCCCTAATCTAATTTTTCTATACCCATTGTGAGATATAATAATCAAGTATTATAGCAAGAAGCTTAGCCAAATTATGCCCAATCATGATGGTATGATAGTTATCAGGTTTAAGATAATATCAAATTTTGAAGATGGGATGTATAATATATGATGTCAAAATGGGGGGAAGACCATGAGGAACAATTAAATTAAAAAGATTGAAAATGTAGATAGCAAGAATAACTAGACTATGATGGAAGAGTTCAACTTTAAAATTTTCCACATCTTGGTCTTTATTAGACTTAAGTTAATAGATGGATTTAAGGACCATATTTTTAGTGAATAAATGATAGTTAGGTGATATAGGATTCAAATGGATGGGGTGTTGATTCAAAGAATCATAGAGAGATGTGGCATATGTAAACCTTGTAAATGGGTTGATAATGGAACAAATAGATTTTTTGGGTAAAAATGATCTCCATAAAGACTTGGGATTGAGTCAAAAATTTTATATGGTAGATATTCATTTGTTATACAAGTATTATCATTTTTTCTTTCTAAGAATAATTCTATAAAGATTTTGGGCCATCTTGGCTTTAGAGGGAGTGTCGGTCATAGTACATTTAGTTAACTTGTGAACATTTTTACAATCCACATCATACTAAAATTTTTTAATGCAATGACCATGGCTATGGATTTGAGAAGATGATTTGAGTGGGTGAAGTCCATAATTCCTTGGGATAGTTTAGTAGCCCTCTCAACTAGGTCTATGATATCATAAATGTCCATGAGGTCAATTTTTAGGATATTATTATAGTTATCATCATATACATGGTCAAAATAAATAGTATTATGTTTGTGGGAGATCTAAGGGGAAGAGGTTGTAGTATGTTTGGAAACAGGTATATGAAAAGGGAGAGTGACATGATTTGTTAGAGGTGGAGGAGAAGTCTAAATATGGTGATAATATATACTCAAAGAAAAAGATTTATAGGATATAACTAGTCTACAACACTATCTATACCATGATAAGGAAAACAAATAAAGCCTCAATAGTTTTGAAAGTGTTTCATACCATTGAAGATAACAAGATCATGAGATTCACCTAATTTGATTAGTTGTTATCCATAAGCATTCACTGTAAAATCTACATAATAATGTTGAATCCATAACTCATGATGATAAAATTAATATATCATCAATGGGTCATGGTGAAGGTCATGATTAGCACACTGAAGGTGCCCAATTTAGGGGTTGAAGTCAATAAGAAGTACCTCACCATTAGCAGACTATTTTGTTAGTTTTGGTTCTAAGTATATGAAGGGAGATTCACCATCAATAACTAAGCATAGTTTGGGTATTGTAGAGGGAAGTAAAAGGAAATAATGAACAAATTCTAAAAGGAGGTCTTCTTACAAGTGTTAACTATACAAATCTTAAAAATTTGATTGATTCTTCAAATTGGATAGAGGAATGGAGATGATCTCTATAATGGCAAGCAACTCCACCAGAGCCTTTGGTGTTATGCAAGAAAATTAGTCTATGAACACTAATCCAAGAGTTTCTTGTATATTAATGTAGAGGTTTCTCATTGGTTTTATAGGTTTCCATGAGAAAAATGACATCTAAGTTAATAATCACATCTTAAGAAGACCCTGTGGAAAAAATAAAGAATTACCACAATTCAAAATTATAATTCTAACTAAGGTTGCAGACCATGTTTTTTGAGCTCTAACATCATTTAGAAATATAACAAGGTTTTCTCCACTAGTGAAGATAATAATCCTTGATTCAAACTCTTTCATTACGAATCACAACCCATTTACCTTGCTTTCTAGTGTTTAAAATTTTCTTCCTACTTTCTTTTACCTCTTCTTATTCTAATTTAGTTAAATCTTCATTTATATAAATTTTTTCAACATGATCAAGTAGATTTTTATTTGATTTAAGAGCCTCCAATCTATCTTGTGTTTTGAAAAAGTGAATAACTAAAGAGTCACATTGATTGAACCAAGCTCTATCCAGGGATATATTTTGTGGGGATGATTTTTGGTAGTATGCTTTATCTATTATTAGAATTTTTTGAAGATGATTGAATAATTTGAGTAACTGTCATTTTTATTACTATATATATTATTTTTTTTTCAAAATTTTAGATAAAATGAAATTAAAGATTCATAACAGTTTCATATAATGATATTTGTATTAATCAAATTCATTATTTATTTAGACTGTTATTATTTTTGTACAGTACATGTACATTTCTTGAATGATAGACATATATTTTAATTGATTTTCATATAGGTATTTTAGGAAAGTAATAGAAATTACTATGGGGTTGTTAAAAAATGTATTGTCTTTTGACACTTGAATTATTTTATGATTTTTGTTTTTCTATGAAATGTTAAGTGACAATTATTAATGTTCATGTTTTATCCCCAAAATATTCCAAACAATATTAAATATAAATGAATGTTCATAAATATCACACATTTAATATTCTAATATTTACACCGATAGGTGTTCCCATAATGGCATTTAGAGGAAGTGATTAGGCATTGTAATGGCACTAGAATGTTAGCATTTAACTATTTAAAATTTGGCATTATAAAATAAAAAAATAATTTTATTTAATTATATCAAAAGTGATATGATTAAATAAATAAATAATAATAAGCATGACTGTATAAAAATATAAAAAAACACATAAATACAAAAAAAATTAAACAAAAAATAAAGAAAAATAAAATGTAAAGGGAGAGAAATAAAAATTTAAAGAGAGTAAAAGGAGTGAATTGAACTACACAGAGAAAATAGTGAATTTTTACATTTAATATTTTAAAAATTACTTCTTTTTTCATTAAAAAATATTACTACAACATACTAAATAAATAGATAATATTCACATAACCAGAATTTATATGTAATATATAGATTTTACCACATCATAATTATAAATAATCATCAGAATGAAATTTTAAAAATAATTAATTTATAGGTAATATATGAATTTTACCATATCATATTTATAAATAATCATATTATAATAATGAATTTTCAAAATAAATTATCGTAAAAAATATTACCATATCATATTAAATAAATAGATAAT
>JARHVA010007989.1:435000-490000 GCA_037957365.1 Torreya grandis | reverse complement strand
AATTCCTCTCATATACCCCTATTAACATTATATTTAGTGAGTTGAAGAAAATTAATATAAAACCCAAGAGGAGGGAGTATTTTAATATCAATATTCAAATTCTAAATGAGACTCATAACTCTTCCATACCAACAAGATTGGCATCCTTTTTTTGACAAGTTACATAGAAGATAGGAGTGCTAAATATGAATATGTGTTACGACCAAAAAATAAAATTCCATGAATCAAAGCCTATGAAACATAGTGATAATTAATTGAAAATCAAAGAGATACAGAGAGGACAAACCCCAAAATCTGTAAGAATAATTGAGTGAGGAACCATTATTTTAGATCGAATATTCTTTGATAACATGAAAATGAAAACTCTTTCCATATGGTTGAATTCATTATGTCTCAAATATGGACCCCTAACATCACATCCATATAATAATGCTAGTATAACAAATGTATGAAAAAGATGAAACTTTGTCTAAATATCTTGAAATTGGAGCTAAAAACATTGCCTTTCCAAGACTGTCAATCCTACATACCCTTTGCTTAGTCTTACTTCTATTAACATAATAAAGCTTAAAGGTAGTCCAAATAAAACCACACCTACCTAGGTGTAAGATTACACCACCTCAACATTTTTTCATTTTTAGATCAAATTCATTTTGTAGATGCTACTTTCTTGAATGTATTAAATGCCATGATTTTTATCTTTGCAAGATTTACTTCAATTCCTTTCTTATCATAAAAATTTCTCAATGCATCAAGTTAATTTTGAAGTCCTATAATTGAATGTGAAATCAACATAATGTCATTTTTAAATAATAAAATTAGAAATATATATACCAAAGAGGCTACAAGCATTCATGTTACCTATGTATGAGGAGATAAGATCCTCTAATTCATCAAAATAAAGCCCAAAAATTGTAGTTGAGACTGGTTAACCTTGTTTCACACAAATGGTATTATAGAAATCATTAATAGTTCCTATTCTAGCATGAATATCCCTAAAAATTTTCTCATACAAATTCATTGCAATATAAATTACAATTTCAAAAGGACCCAACTCTTTAAGCCTCTAGATGAAAAGATGCCTCGATACTATATCAAATGCTTTATGAAAGTGTACAAAATAATAATATTCCTTTTTTTTGTTAGTATTTTATTCATATATAATGGAAACCAAATTGAATATGTGATCATTTATTTGGTGATTATTTATAAATCGTGTTTGACAATTTTCCCTAATCTATTTTTTCTCTACCCATTGTGAGATACAATCATCAAGTATTATATCAAAAAGCTTAGCCAAATTATGCCCAATAATGATGGTATGATAGTTCTCTGGTTTAAGAGAATATATAGATTTTAATATGGGATGTATAATATGTGATTTCCAGGTGGTGGGAAGACCATGAGGAATAATTAAATTAAAAATATTGAAAATGTGGATAGCAAGAACAACTGGACTATGATGCAAGAATTCAACTTTAAACTTTTACACATCTTGGTCTTTATTGGAATTAAATTAATACATGGCTTTAAGGACCATATTTTTAGTGAAGAAATAATAGTTAGGTGATCTAGGATTCAAATGGATGAGGCATTGATTTGAAGCATCATAGAGAGATGTGGCATATGTAAACCTTACACATGCGTCGATAATGGAACAAATAGATTTTCTGGGTAAAAATGATCTCAATAAAGACTTGGGATTGACCCAATTTTTTTATATGGTAGATATTCATTTGTTATACAAGTATTATCATTTTTTATTTCTAAGAATAATTCTATAAAGGTTTTTGGGCTAGCTTGGCTTTAGAGGGAGTTTTGATCATAGTACATTTAGTTAAATTTTGAACATTTTTACAATTCACATCATACTAAGAATTTTTAGTGAAATAACCATGGGTATGGGGTCAAGAATATGATTGGAGTGGGTGAAGGCCATAAAGGTAGCAGCGATAATTCCCTGGGATAGTCTAGTAGCCCTCTCAACTAGGTCTAAGATACCATAAATGTCCATGAGTTAAATTTTTGGGATATTAATATAGTTATCATCATATCCATGGTCAAAATAAATAGTATTATGTTTGTGGGAGATTTAAAAGAAGATGTTGGAGTATCTTAGGCCAGAGTTGTATGAAAAGGGAGAATGGCATGATTTGTTAGACGTGGGGGAGAAGTCAAAATAAGAAGATCATATATACTCAAATAATTTTTCTTGTAGGATATAACATAGTATACAACACTATCTATACCATGATTAGGAAAACAAATAAATCCTCAATATTTGTGGAAATGTTTCATACCATTCAATATAACAAGATCATGAGATTCACCAAATTTTACTAGTTGTTATCCATAAGCATTCACTATAAAATATGCATAATAATGTTAAATACCTAACTCATGATGATCAACATAATATATTATGAATGGGTCATGGAGAAGGTCGTGATTAACACACTGAAGGTGGGCAATCTAGGCACTAAAGTGAACAACAAGTACCTCACCATTAGGAGACTATTTTATTATTTTTGGTTGTAAGTCTATAAAGGGAGATTCACCATCAATAACTAAGAATATATTAAGTATTGTAGAGGGAAGTAAAAGGCAATAATGAATAAATTCTCAAAGGAAGTCTTCTTGCAAGTGATATCTATAAAAGTTTAACAAATTTGATAGATCGTTCAAATTGGATAAAGGAATGAAGATTATCTCTATAAAGGCAAACAACTCCACTAGGTCCTTTGGTACCATGTCAAAACTTTGGTATGTGAACACTAATCCATGAGTTTCATGTATATGAAGGTAGAAGTTTCTCCTTGGTTTCATAAGTTTCCATGAGAAAATTGACTTCTAAGTTAATAATCACATCTTCAAAAGACCCTAGGGTAAAGATAGAGAACTACCACAATTCTAAATTATAATTTTGACTAAGGTTATAGACCATGTTTTTGAGCTCTAACATCATTTATAAATATAACAAGGTTTAGTCCACTAGTGAACATAAGAATCCTTGATTCAAGCTCTTCTATTATGAATCATAGCCCATTTACTTTGCTTTCTGGTATCTAAAACTTTCTTCCTACTTTATTTTACCTCTTCTTGTTGTAATTTAGTTAAATCTTCATCTATATAAATATTGTCAACATGATCAAGTAGCTTTTTCTTTGATCTAAGAGCCTCCAATATATCTTTTGTTGTGTGAAAGTGAATAACTAAAGAGTCATATTGATTAAACCAAGCTCTATCCAGGGATATATTTAGGGGATGATTTTTGGCAGTATGCCTTATATGTTATTAGAATTTTTTGAAGATGATTGAACAATTTGAGTAACTGTCATTTTTTTAACTATATATATTATTGCTTTAAAAAATTTAGATAAAATGAAATTAAATATTCATAATATTTTCATATAATGATATTTACATTAATAAAATTTATTGTTTATTTAGATGCTTATTGTTTTTGTACAGTACATGTACATTTCTTGAATGATAGACATATTTTTTAATTGATTTTCTTATAGGTATTTTAGGAAATCAATAGCAATTACTATGGGATTGTTAAAAAATGTAGTGTCTTTTGACACTTGAATTATTTTATGATTTTTGTTTTTCTATGAAATGTTAAGTGAAAATTATTAATGTTCATTTTTTATCCCCAAAATATTCAAAACAATATTAAATATAAATGAATGTTCATAAATATCACACATATAATATAATAATATTTACACCGATAGGTGTTCCCGTAATGGCATTTAGAGGAAGTGATTAGGTGTTGTAATGGCACTAGAATGTTAGCATTTAATTATTTAAAATATGGCATTATAAAATATAAACTAATTTAATTTAATTATATCAAAACTATATGTAATATATATGAATTTTACCATATCATATTTGTAAATAAGCTTATCATAATAATGACCCTTTAAAATAAATTATCATAATAAATAAATAGATAATAAGATAATCACAATTAATTAATTTACCTTAAAAAATATTCACACATAATAATAAAAAATTAATATATAAATAACCATTATTAATTTATAATTAATATATATTTTTTACCACATCATATTTATAATAGATAATCAAAATTAATTTATAAATAATATATATATTTTATTGTATGGGTAATATATAGATTTATAATAAAAAATTATAATTAATTTATAAGTAATATGTAGATATTATGTATAGATAGTATAGAGATTTTACCACATTATATTTATAAATAATCATAACAATGATATTGTAAGAATAAATTATCATAAAAAATATTACCATATTATAATAAATAAATAGTACCACATCATAGTCAACTAGCATTCATATCTTAGATAAATTTATATAAAATATTTTTGAAACACTTATATCATATTGAATTGTGAATATCTTGATAATGATATATATATGTGTATTTTATATATATTTATTTAAGATATATATGTTACTTATATTTTATATTTAAATAAAAATTTATAAATAATAAAATAATATATCTTTGATAATTTTATATTGATCAAATAAAATATATATAATTGAAAAGTGAAATAATTAATACTTTACATATGTAAAAACTAATAAATACTTAAAAGATAGGGAAAATAAATAAAATATTAAATATTATAATGCTCAATTCTAATTGTTTTTTCATTTATGTTAACCGTTTAATTTTTTATTAGATTGTGACTTCACCAAAAGTGATCACATAAAACGGTAAAATACTATATGGTGTCTCATGAAACTAGGGTTTCCATCCCGAATCGTAACTCGTGGCGACGACAATGACAGGGGATGTTGTTAGTCCAAATGCGGTCATGTTGAAGATAGGGGATCTACAAAGTAAGCGGATGGGAGATAGAGTTAGATTATGAAGATGGAAGATAAAGTTAGACAAAAATATGGATTTAACCGAATGTCAAGGGAGGAAGATCTTTTGTCAGACAGGATTGCGATTTGGTCGGCAAATGATGCAAATCCACTAATTAAAGTGTTTGAGCCAAAACCTGCTCTAGAAGACAACCATATTGAAGATCCACCTGCAACTCATGTTATGCCTTTTATAAATATAGATCTTGGGGGATTTTGGACGCAGATGCTACTCCGAAATCCTTTGTTAAAGCATTTAATCGTCTCGAGTTGATTGATAACCCTGCGAGGAAGCCTCTAGGATCTAGAAAAACAAATTCCTTAATAACCTTTGGAGAGGAGGTGCTCAACAATGAAAAAAGGTATATGACCCGATGAGTGATTTTTCATTTCAACCATATATGGGCATGTCTCCTTGATCTTGACACTTGGATCATATATTTATGGCAGCCCTTTATGGAAGGTGAATTTGAAATTTATCTCTCGGCCAAGGGCTTTTTTTATTATGGTTTTTAATTCTCCTAAAAGATATGAATGTTGTTATCTAAGATTGGATTTGGGCTTGGGATCGCCATCTTATTTTAAATAAATCATTGTATCCATCATTCAATTCTCTTATTAAATTTTTCAATACCCATTTTCTTGTTTATGACTGCGACATCTCCATTTTCAATTCTGGGCCAAATCTTGATTCAAGAATATTACAAATATCTTTGTTGAGTTTCTGTTGATAGACTCTACTACTATGAAATACTTTCAAACCATTTTTTCTCATATCATAGTTAGTATATATATTTCTAAATATAATCTGGCTAAAATTGACTTTTAAGTTGAAGTCCGCTCTTGGACACAACCTCCTTATTATGAAGGTTTACCTTTTCAATGCAATTTATGTTTTGAAACGTGCCATTTGGCTACAACATGTCATATTTTCAAACAAAAGTTAGAGATATCTTTGTGCAATGATTACCTTCCCAATCATCTTACAATGAAACGAGCTATTGACTATGCCTCTGAAACTTCTGAGAGCGGAGCATTTTAATGGACTTCAGAAGCTCTTGTTTATCAACAAAATATCCCTGAAACATGTGATTCGAACTCCAATTCTATAGATCGCATTAATTAAAACACTAAGGTGAAGAAATTTGAGGTGGAAGGAGCCATGGTGGAATCACAAGATGATATAATTAAATGTAAATCAGCTCATATTTCAAAATATAGTTTCTTGCCCATTAAATTGGTTGAGGATCTATCACTGTTTATCCAGAATTAGGCGTTTTAAGAGATCTGAAGGATTGGACCATAATGCACAAAAATTAAAAAAGATGCCATAAAAGGGTCCGTAAAACAAATAACATGACCCGTCATTCCTAAAAAGCATATATTATGGGAGTGATATAGTCATTTATTGGGTTTCATTCAGATAATTAGCAAGACATGTCTTTTCACTGCTTGTACTTGGTGAATCGCTAGGAGAGATGGTTCATTATATATATTATTTATATATTTTTATTCTCCTTTATATAACATTATGGTATCCTTCAAAACCTTTTTTGTTAACACCCACAACAACCCACCAAAAAATAAACAAATAAACAAAACACAACTGTTATATACTTTTCTTTACAATGTCCACAAGCACCATATATTTTCCATTAAAATGTCCACATTATAAGTCTTCATTATTATCTTGACCCTATGGTGGTCAATAAAACCTTTAATAAAGCATTTATAACATTTTATTTTAAGAAAGTGATCACCACGCCCATTATGGATAATAAATATATTAAATTATTGAGGGGAAGCAATGCTAGACACACTAGTCAATGATAATTACTGGAGAACATATCAAGCAGTGATAAAAATTAAACATGTCACACCTAGTGCAAGGGGATCTAATCCATAGGATAAGTATAGTTCAAAAATCATATGTCAAAAAAGAATCAAAGCTCATATTTTAATTGAGAACTATTATTTTTTTCAATAAATAACATAATAAGTGTTACTCAAAAAATATCCATTTTTTAGGTGTTACTTGTGAATCGTGTGATGATAGCTAGATAGATTTTTTATTTAAAAATAAGTTCATGTTTAATACATGTGAGTTGGTGACAACTAGGTAGCGACACCTATAGCCCATAACATCAGACATTACTCAGATGGTCGACTTAGATTTTATTAGACCAAAAGGGAGGGACTATTGGAACCATTTTGTTCTATGCTTGAATTATATTTCAAACTCTTGTCCAAGTAGATGACATGGATCAGTGTGTCAATAATAAAATATTGGGCTTTTACAATTTAGAGAAGATAGTTTTTAACAGAAAAAAAAACTTATTTTGTTCAAGGTGATTAGCTGATTCTTTTGGCATGTTATTTCATGCCTCTCTTTGATTGAGGCTAGGCATTAATATTTTTACTGTGTGTACAATGAGGATTTTAATGTTTTATTTATTTTTTCGATGTGAGTTTCTTGGTTTGATGGATTCATATTGAATGCCAGATTAATTAATCAGTTTTAGTTAGAATTAGTTTTTCAATTGTTTTCCAATAAGATGACATGGATTAGTGTGCCAATAAGAAAATATTAGGGTTTTAAAAATTAGAGTAGTGAGTTTTTTAGAATAAAAATAAAAAATATTATTTTGTGCAAGGTGGTTGGTAGGATTTTTTTAGCATTATTGACCACCTTGCTTTGTTTGACAGTGGGAATTAACCACTCTATGAGGTTTGTACAAAGAGGATTTTAATGTTGTATTTGTTCATGTGATGTGGGTTGTTTGGTTTGATGGAATCACATTGAATGAGCTAATAATTATTTGAAGAACATGGTGGCGGGTTATAGACAATTGAAAACTTTTAGAAATTTATTGCTATTCGGTGGGTGTAATGCACATTGCTATGGATAGATTTTCATGTTTTGTTTATCATATCCATGGTGTGATTTCAACTCTTGTTGATGTTGGCACCTGCATGTAAGTCAAATATCATCTGTGTTGCTTGGGTTTTCTGATATCTATATAGGTGTGAATTCCTTTTTGGTGGAATTGTTGATATATAGGATATAATATTTGTTTTATTGGTAGTTTGGATGCATGGTTATTTTCTTATATGAATATTGGCAGTGGGTATTATTTGCACCTATTTTTTTTTATTTTTACATGAGATATTGTACTTGATTCATGTATTTTATCATTTTTTTTGGATTTGTTATCAAATCCACACTAGAATTTTGTTGAATTTTGTTGTTATTCAGTGGGTGCATATACATAGTATTGTAGATAGATTTGCATGTTATGTTTACTTGCATCAATGGTGTGATTTAGACTCCTAGTGGTACTGGTATCTACATGCCATTTGTATTACCTAGGTTTTGTATAATCTATGCAGGTATGTATTATGTTTCATGGTATTATCTATATATAAAAAGTAGTATATATTTTATTGGTATTTTGGATGCATTGTTATTTTCATATTTCTTGCACCTATCTTTTTCCATTTTTACATGAGATATTCTAAGATAAAGGATAAATACAATCCAGTTACATGGATGTTCAAAGTTACCATTGCTACTTACGAACTTTAATTGGGTATAGACAATCATTTTGTCATCAATTCTAATTCTACCTATGGAAGCAGTGGTGGACATATAAGCATAGTCTATGCTAAAATAACATCAGATAGTTGGTTATGATATCTTTGTTTATTTTTTTCTTGCTTAAATACTTTATTGGACTTATTGGAATAGAGTTGTGGCAAAGTGTTTTGGCATTACACTTTATCTTGTACACTATAAATAAGTTGAGTTTAAAAATTTAATATCAAATATAAAAAGGCATTTGTGTTGTGAATTTCCTCTTTTTATTTTTTTTGTTTTCATTCTCAAATTTGGGCTTTTAGTGGGCACCTTTAAAATGCTTGATATGATGTTCCTAGATTCAAAATTTATTGAATAATAATATTTAAAAAGGTGAGTTTCTTATTTTATAACATTATTGCCTTGAATAGAAGGGTAACATACTAAATAAATCAAATAAATTTAATCAAAGAGATTGAATGTATATTATAAGTTAAATGTTTGCAGTTGTTAGACCTTAGGCAATATGTAGAAAAGGTATTCATTTCAATCTCACATGGAACCTTAAGCACTAGGTATTCTAGTTAATGATTATAAAATTGGTTTAGATGGTTGACAAGATGTGTTTTACTATGTACATCTAGAGTTTGAACCTGAGTAATAAATCTCAATTCATATGTGTCCACAAAGACTAATAATACAAGTAAATGGTAAATCAGATGTACTAGTATCTTTTGGCTTATACAACTTGATGTACTAGGTTTTTTTAGAGGAATATGTCATTTCATAAATAAGATAAAACTATTAATTTATCCTAGTTTTGGTTACATGAACTACATTTACATTCAATGCACCTAGTAATGAGTAGGTTTGAGCATTAGATTTAATTTTTGAGTCATTTTTACTAAAACTCTTTAGTGTCAGCCGATGGGCTAAGGTTTGATTATCGATGCATGATAGAAAGAATATAGATTTTATATGTTTAAATACCTACTTATATACTCATTATCATCAAGCTATTGATGTCACTTTCCATGTTTCATCATGGTTTTCCATGATACTTATCTACGCATCCTCTGTATAGTTTCCATGTACACATTTTTTGTGTTGGCCACATCTAGATTTGTATGCATGTATATTCCTATTGTGTTCTTTTGAATATTTCATAGAATATTTGATGCATAATTCATGTAATCATTTTAGTCTAATAATATTTTTTTTAATAAAAAGGTCTTAACATATTTTGATTAGGTGCACATGTATTTATCATTTTTTTGTTTATTCCACAACATATGGTCATGGTTTCATAATATTGAATGTTAGTTATTTTCCTAAAGAATTTACAGGTTCATGTCACATACTATAAATCCTTTGAATTTGATTTATTTAAAATTATCATCTACTTCATTTTTTTTTTCACATCTATGGTTATTGATGTATGATAGTGGCTAGTTTCATAACGGGCAGTGAAGTATGTCAGATTAGCCATTATATATTTTTCAATAGAATGGATTATTTATTCATATTTTCCATTTTTGTTTTTAAACATGATTATATGTAGTGGATTTGAGACAATGATCTTAAAAAAATGGAGTTATTGGAAGCAAGAGAGTGCACTCCATTTTATTTTTGTTCGTTAGGATTTTTTTTACTCAAATTTAAAGCCATTTGTTAATCTAGACATTTGGTGTCAATTACGAGATTTTCCATAGTAGGATTTATATCATTCTTATTTGTCATGTTTATTGAATTCTTTTCCCTTGATATTAATATGTTAGCTTGCCTTGTTCAAATTTTTTATTTCTCCATGCGATTTATGTTTATGTTGTTATCATTATCATTATTTTTCGCTGTGCTACTATGAATTTTCTAGGATGAGGTATGTGCTTTGTCTTGTCACCTTTTAGTTGGAATGAAGATTGTTAAGTTAATTTTAGGTTCTTATTTTAACACCCTTTGAAGTATTTGTTTTAATATCCTTATAATTTATATTTTTAAAAATTTGAAGGGTGGTTATTTATATAAAGTGTCATTTATGAGTTTATCATGGGTCTTTGTCTCTATGTTGTGTGCTTATCTTTTGTGGGAACTGAGTCATGTAAATTTCTAGTAATAATATTTTACATTATAAATATGCTTGTTGTTTAAAATATGTGAAATCCATGATTATTTTATTATTAAGAAATGTTAATGTGTCATTAAAAATATTATGAACTATATAATACTTTATTGATATATTTTGAATATGGATCGAAATGTTATGCTCTTTATCAAATGAAATCCTTGTATTTTTTTATGTAATTTTTATTTTATTGAAAAGAACCTTAAAAATTATATTTTTAAATATAAATATGATACTAATATTAATGTATCTCAATAAACATTTTGTATCACTATTTTAATTAAAATGGTTTTGTGGTTAAATAGGTTGGTACAATAAACAACTCTTGAACTTTAGAATAATTTGAATGCTTGGATTTGGAATGCTTGTCATCAATTTACTTTTTTTTAAAAAATAACTATGTGTATTTATTTTATTAGTATATGATATGGCATTTATTTTATAGTTACATTAGTCCATGTGTATATGTTGCCATATACACATAAATTAATGCCTAGGAAAAAATAACTACAACTATCATGCTCAAAATAGACTACCCCATTCTATTTAAACATCCTCTCATGTCTATGATTATGATAAATAATATTGACCATAAATATATTTTTTGCTTATACTCTTTACAATATTTGAATAAATCATTTCAAGAGTCCTTTCTTGCAAGTCTAAAATATGGACATAACCATGCATACAACTGCACATAAACGCTCTACTTTGGCTACCTTGGTAATGCAACATAGATGTTGAATTATTATTGATATTGGTTATAATACCCTCATGTAAATTAATAAATGTTTGTAGTTTTATTAAATTGTGTTCAATAAGCATCTTCCAATATTTATATATTAGCTTCAATTCTTATCTCGATCAACGGTTTGCTTAGCAGATGTCAAACAATGATTTAACGAACATTTAGGAATGATGTTGAAGCATAAAAATGCAAAATAAATTGGTAGATGTGATGGAAATGATTAATTTGTATGTGTAAAGGAATATAGACCATTATCCACAAATGGTTCTAATAACATAGCCATTCCTTTGGAAAAAGCAAATATGTTTAGAGCTTATTTATCCAATTACAATGTTGGTGCTTGCTTGTTTAATGCATTTCAATCCTTGTTGCATTTTTGATACACATCTACAAAACTTTACATTGGGATTATAAGACACTTTAAGATATGCTTGGATAAGAATTATCAAGATGCACTGAGATCCTTGGAACTAGAATTGGATCTTGAAGAAATATATAGAATGCATTGTGTCCATGATACCTCGGCATATTTTAAATGGATAAAAGTCTCAACAGTTGCATCCAAGGCAAGAGGAAAACATGGTTTATGAGGAGATAACTATTTTTTATAAATTATCTTTCTAAATATATTAAAAAATTTGTTTTTTGTCTAGTCTCTGATAAGTAATAAAAAATATTGACACTTTAATCAACATTTACATTTTCCTCCTTACTGTATACTTTTTTATGATCAGAACCCAGTGTATGGATATTAATAACCATTAAATTATAAGAAATTAAATAATGATTAGGGTTATTGAAGATGAATATCTTTGTATATAACCTTTACTATGTTTTCTCTCTATTGGGAAGTAAATATTAAATAATTGTAGTTGAATAAATTCAAAAAAAATTGGAGGAAACATCTAGTTGTGGTGATAGTATATTCAATACTCTTTTCAAATTGATAGGAGAACATTTTGATAGATGCTATTTTCATCATTATATAGCATAGTACTTTTTTAACACCTTTGTTTGAATATATTTAAATGCATATGCTTGTTTGGAAACAAATCTAATGGATAATGTTATTAAGAACATAGCAACCAATGCAAATTGGCAAGGATATATAATAAAATTGGATTTAATTTATGATGATGGTGGAATATAAGGTAGAGAATTTTTTATAGAATGGATTTCATATATATTTTTTAAATTATTATATGTATATGGTCATCCTTCAATCAATAAATTATCAAAATATATGATAATTTCTTTGGAACAAATTTCATACAAAACATTATTTTCTTGAAATACACAGAAATAGTATACAATATGAACCATTGATCATGTGATATTAGAATAAATAGAAAATATGATATTTTACAAGTTAGGTAGATATAATACCAAAGGAAAAAAAACATTGTTTCAAAAATTAAGAATTTCACAAGGATATTTTATTCAAAATAAATTTGTCATGAATCTTGTTAGGAAGCTAGTACAATTTTTTTTTTTTTTAAAAATCATTGACTCTTGAACAAGTTTATTACATTTTCAAACAATTAAATTTTAAGCATAGCATAATGGTTTTAAAACAATCTAAATTAAACACATCGCATCAATTAATAGCAAGGGAAATAATAAATTTGTAAAAAACGTTATCCACATGTAGCAACCAGTTATTGAAAAGTGGAGTGCTTCATAGATTTTCAACAATTTCAAACATCAAGTAAAAAAATAGTTAAATACTGTGCTTAAGATATCAAATCTTATGAGAGGATTATTGCATTGATAATAACATTTGCATAGATAAGAGAACTTGGGTATAACAAACCCTAGTTCAGGACAAAAATATGCATTATTAATGCGCTAACAAATATTGATAAATTTTACAAATCATTACGAAGATCTATATATAAAGCAACAATAATTGTTGTGGTTCTAAAAAGGTGATTAAAATACAAAAATACATTAAAAAGGGGTTGTTTAGCCACAACTTGTTATGAAATCATTAGAAGAGATATGCATAATAAAACTATATAAATTGACCAAAATATCCATATCAATCAAGAATGCAAGCCATTGTTGGCTCTATTGTTAAAGACAAATCAAGTAGTAATAATATTTTATGTATATTTGGATATGATACATATAACGAATCAAAAATGTCTTCCAATTTAGAAGAATTTTTTTCTAATGATACACTAGTTCATGGTTTTGTAAACTCAATATCTATTACTATGTTGCAAGATAATATGAATGTAATAGCACAAGCTTAAGACAATCAACCACTCGACATTTTCAAAGATAAGGACTCTCAAAAAATGAATTTTCTGACTCTTTTGTTGGATACTCTTATGATGAATATTTTATCATAGAATATACATATAAAAAAAAACACAATAGGAAATATTTCATGCCAGTCATCAATTTGCATATCATTTAAAAAAATTATTTTTTAAATCAATAAAGATAATTATAGATCAAGTAGGAAAGACAATGTGGGTTTGAACTAGAAAATGCTAGTTAAAAGGCATGAAGATTTTGGTAAAAGATATCGAATACAAGCCAAATTTAGAATGAATACTAAAATCAGACATTGGGTATGTGGACTTGAAAAAGATATGCATCTCACCTAATTACATAAAAGTTGTAAAAAATATGCATTTGCTATGATATAATAATTAGGTCCACCAACATTTTTCTTGACCTTTACAAGTGTTGAACATCACTGGTAGTCATTGATATATACGCTTAAAATTTTTCATTTGGAATATAGGAAAAAAGGATATTAGATTTGTTAAATGAAATAAATCAGGGGACGGTTTGTTTTTTGTAAAAAAAAATATTTAGTTACATGTACCATTATTATATACATAAAATCAATACATTGTAATAACTGCTTTGCAATGATGAGTTATTTTTGGGAAAAATCATGGATTATCTTTGCATAATATAATTCTAACAAAGACCAAATACTCATTAGCATTGGTTGGTGTGGGTGCATAATGCACCAATATATGTTAAAGATAAGAACTTAACAATTATAATTTTTATAGACATATACATAACCTATGATAATCACACATTGGATGATGATGTGGTGAAATTTCATATAAATCATCACACTAAAAATCGTATTAAAAAAGATAAAAACTATAGACACAATTTTCTTGAAATGGAAATGTAACAAACAATAATACTCGTGTTATATACTTTGTTAACTATAACAAGCATCTTGATATTAATAACCATTGAAATGAATGCTTAATGTTGTATGTGCCATTTCAAAATAATGAAGATAGTTTAAAGAAAGAGTTTAAAACATGGAGATAAGCAGATAACTTATATGTGAATATTATTAAAAAATGAGTCAAAGTTAAATTATGACATAAATCCTTATTTAGGGATTATATAAGATGTTGGTCACTGAGTAGTACTTGATACTATAAACACATCCAAATTGAGCTTATGTGTACATAAACCAAAAGATATGCATGAATAATATGATTTACACATGGACTTTCCAATAGTGTTTTTGTTTTAGGTCATCAAAGTAAAAAACATTTGAGATTGTCTAGCATCCATATATCTCTGACAATGCCAATTAATAAATTATAGACGTATGTTAAATTAATAGCAATGAGTAATTATTAAAGACATTTATTGTAAAAAAAAAGTAGAAATAAAAACAAGCCATTGTATTTATTCTTATTAGGAAGTGTAGGAACCGGAAAAACTTTCACAACAAAATGTATATATAAAATGTTAATCCGTATTTACTTTTAATTTATTGACAATGACCCATGCAAGCTAAAATGTTTTATTTTGGTATACATAGGAAAAGTCACGTGAAATATACGAGGACTGATATTGCATTCAAATTTCTTATTGCCATTAAATAAGTCAAAATTGATTCAATTAAACAATGAATATTTAGATGCACTATCCAAACATTACAACAAATTATGAATAATGTTAATAGATAAAATCTCAATTTTAGGATAAATAATGTTATATTACATTGATATATGACTGTGTGAAATAGTGAAACTTCTAACTTTGCACTTAAAAAAGGGTATGTGCTTAGAATTGGAGGGCCAAAAGGAGGGCCTTAAGTGGACAAGTTTTTTTACTAAAAAGCATGAAACCTCAACTTGTATAGATTATTTGGGATATTTACACCCATAATTTTAAGATGTTATACAAAGATGAATTGTAGCATTCTGAGTCTAGTTTATAAACTAATTTTTTTAAAAATGATTAAGTATAACTAGGTCAAACATTATAAAATCAAATAACTTGCATTATTTTTTAAAAAAATATAATAGGTAGTTATTTGTGTGCCCCACCATTTTTTGATCATCATTTACTTTTATTTAAACCCATTATTATAAATCTAGGTAAGATCATCTAGTTTCCAACATACATATTTTTTAAATTAATTAATGAATATTATTTTAATAATTTCACAAGTCAGTATACCATGAAATATGATAAAAAATTGTATATCCAATCTTGTGCCCCCTTAATTACCTCAATCAATATCAAAAAATAGATTTTTATTTTGTTAATGTGTATAAAATTTGATGTAGTTTAAAACCATATGTTTTTTTTTAGTTTGGATCAATGAATCGGAAGATACATAAACAAATATGAACATGAATAATGTACATAGTCAATAAATATTTAAATAACAACCTTAAAGAAATCAAAATTTTATATATATATATATATATAAAGAGGAGACTTAGTCAATGTTTAAATATTATTTTGAATTAAACAATTGCTAAAATGGATAGTGTCTAACATGGGCAAAGTTACATTTTTTATTATTGGTAGAGAGCATGCATTCGATTGTGCATGTTATAATTCCATACTTGATGCTTAGTAATCCAATCCATTCCTAATCCTTAAGGCATGTGTTTGAAATGGCATGCAAAAGAACCACTCACATGGTTCTACCATGTACGTGTTAATAATGAAATGGTAATTGAGGATAATATGAGATAGGGTTTAAGGCTTAGAGTCTAATCATGAAGGCAATTGAGAACAATTTGAATTGATTAAACCTAGATCTGTGACCATAATGTGTTTTTAGGAATAAGTTTTATGTTTTAGGATGTATAAGGACTAATTGTAAAGGTAATTTGGGCTAATTTGAGCTCCTTGAACCTATTTTTGACTTTAAAATGTGATTTTGGGCACAATTGGCCCCTAAATCACCACATATTCAGTAAATTATTAGATTGAGGCAATGAAGGATGTGATTTGGGTCAAATTGATCCTTATGAACCTAATTATCATTTTAAAGGATATTAACTGGGGCTGAATCAATTTAGGATATAGGATTTAGGATTTAAGGATTATGGTTTAAGTTATATAAGATGTAGGGTTTAGGCTTTAAGGTCTAATTGTGAAGGAAATTAAGGACAATTTGAGTTGATTAAACCTATTATTGACCATAATGTGTTTTAGCATAAGGTTTATGTTTTAGGGTGGATAAGATCCAATCGTAAACATAATTAGGGATAATTTAAGATCCTTGAACATATTTGTGACTATATAATGTGATTTTAGGCTCAATTGGACCCTAGGTCACCAAAAATTGAGCAAATTAGTCTATTGGGGCAATTGGTGATTCTAGTTGCGATAAATTGATCCTTATAAACCTAATTATTATTTTAAAGGATGTTAATTGCATTGGTAAATCATTTGGTTTAGGGTTTGTAATTTAGGGCTTAGGTATTAGAGTTTCATGTATATGCGAGATAGGGTTTAGAGTCTAATTATGAAGGTAATTGAAGACAATTAGAGTTTATTGAACTTATTTATGACCAAAATGTGTTTTTGGGCATAGGATTTCTATTTTAAGATGCATTAAGTCTAATCACAAAGGGAATCTGGGCAAATTTGAGCTCCTTGAACCTATTTGTGACTAAAAAATGTGATTTTAGGCTTTTTTGTCCCCTAAGACACCAAAAATTAACTAAATTAGTCAATTAGGGCAATGAATGATGTGTTTTGGGTCAAATTGAGCCTTGTAAACCTAATTGTTATTATAAAGCATGTTAATTAGGGATGAATCACTTGGTTTTTAGGGTTTATAATTTATGTTTTATGGTTAAGGAATTATGTTTTAATTTATGTAAAAAATATCATTTAGGATATAATGTCCATTTATGAAGACAATTAAGGACAAATTAATTTGATTGAATCTATTTCTGACTAGAATGTGTTTTTAAGCATAGGGATTATGTCTCAAGGTTAATAAGATCTAATCATAAAGGCAATTAGGGCCAATTTAAGCTTATTGAACATATTTATTACTAAAAAATGTGATTTTGGGATCAATTGGCCCCCATATCACCACAAATTGAGGAAATAAGTCAATTAGGGTAATTAGTGATGCAATTCAGGGCAAATTGATCCCTGTGAAACTAATTTTTATTGTAAATGATGTTAACTGCATGGCTGAATCATCTAGTTTAGGTTTAAAATTTAGGGTTTATAAATTAGACTTTTATGTATATGTGAGATGAGGTTTATGGTTTTAATTCCAATCATGAAGGTAATTGAGGATAATTTGAGTTGATTGAACTTATTTGTGACCATAATGTGTTTTCGGTATAGGTTATATATTTTAGGGTGCATACTCACTCTAATCACAAAGAAATTGGGGAGAATTTAACCTTATTAAACCTACTTATGACTATAAAACATTTTTTTGGATAAAATCACCCCAATGTCACCACAAATTGAGTCAATTAGTTAATTGGAGTAATGACTGATGTGATTTTGGCCAAGTTGACCCTTGTGAGCCTAATTCTTACTATAAATGATGTTAATTAATAATAAACATTTATTTTAGCATTTTAATTTAGTTTACAATTTATGGTTTATGGTTTTTAGGGATTTGTATTTATGGATTAGGGTTTAAAATGTACATAAAAGAATAAGGTATAGGTTTTGGGGATTAAGGTTTAAATTTCCTAGAGTTTAGGACTTATAGTTTATAATTTAGGGTATAAGGTTCAACATGAAGGTAACTATGGATAATCTAATTTGATTGAACCTATTTATGAGCATGAAATGTGTTTTTGGGTTTGATTACCCCCCATATCATCACATATTGAGTGAGTTAGTCAATTAGGGCACTTAATGGTGTGATTTGGGATAAATTGATTCCTTATAACTAAATTATTATTCTAAATTATGTTAATTTGGAATCAGATGATAGGTTTAGATCTTGAAGAGTTTACTATTATGGTTTAGGGTCCCTATGACTTGGGATTTAGGATTAGAGTTTAAGGTATATGGGTTATGGTATATGGTACATATGGTTTATGAGTTAAGTCTTAGGGTTTAGTGCTTAGTTTATATAATTTATGGTATAATATTTAGGGTTTAGGGTTTACAACATAGGATTTGACAATTAGGGATTAGGGCTTACAATTTTGAGTCTAAATGATGTTAACTAGCTTGGTCAAATATTCACTTATGGTTTTAAGATCTTATAATTAATGAAACTTAAGGTTTATAGGGATTAGGATCTAGGGATTGGGGTCCAAGGTTTAGGTTATAGTGTATAGGGCTTAGGGTATATGGTTTAGGGGTTAACATTTAGGGTATAGGGTATAGGGCTTAGGGTATAGTGTTTAATTTTTAAGGTTTAATTTTCATACAACAAATAATATTTATGTGATATTAATTTACTAGTATTATTAATATGTACATGGTATTATTATGTATGAAGTTATTTTAGTAGTATTAAAAGAAAGAAAACACCAACAATAATTTTTTGCTTAGAAATCATTATCCCCTATTTTATTGTGTCCTATACTCTATGGTTCCCCCACTATATCATGTTCTATTTTAAATTATTATAATGTTACCCCACACCATAAAAATCATAAATCATTATCTACTCACATGGTTGACTAAAGAGTACATAGAACTATTCTTAATTATTTTGGAATAACTAGATTGTTGTCCCAACTTGGTACTTCACATGAAGTAGGTCTATTTTAGAAAACTTGGATCTCTATCTCAACCCTCAATAGTTGAAAAATTTGTGCAATCATGGGTGATGGATTTTATAGTAGTAGGATGAATGAGTCAAAGAGAAAAACACTAAATGAATCAGAAGAGAGAAGAGAAAAACTAAGGCAAGGAACAGAAAAAAACCTCCTACAAGTAAGTCTACTATCCCTAATGAATTTATTGTCACAAATAAAGATAAAATGAATAATGATACTATACCAAATTATGAAATTCTAATTGTTAATGCTAGTAGTATACCCAATTATAATACAAGTCCACAATAAAATTTTAATATTTTTAATTTTGATGATGATGATAGTATGCATAATTATGTGAATTACATGGAAACACACATTCAAGGAGAAACTACTAATGATGAAACTAATATTTAAAAAAAAAAACTATTGGAGAAAGTTACAATGAAGAAAACAATATGGGAACACCAATGAATGAATAACTTACCAATGAATAAAATAATATGGAAACACCATATCAATCAAATATTCCATTAACAACTCTATTAGTATTTATAAAATAAAATTAATGTATTTAATTAAAATTTATGAATCGATTTTGAAACCAATGCCCAAAAAACTATCTGAGTGCCATATGAGAAGAAAGGTTGAAATAATTTGGTAGTGGCACATTGAAGATTTAAATGAAAATCAAAGATGCCAATTATTTATTATGTTGATCAAAGTACTTAAGATGAGACCTAAAATGAAAACCTTTGTACTAATAAATTATAATATTGATGGTGTAAAGAAGGAAATTTTTGAAAATTTTCATAATGTATACCATCAAGTAGGTGTGAAGAAATGCACCAAAGATGGTAACATTACCTTGCATGTTATTGAAAATTATTTGGTAAGTGGTTAATAAAATAATAAATGATTGATTAGAAAAATAATCTAAGATTTGGACATAAATATAAAAACACTAAAGAAAGCAATTGAGAGATGTAAAATACTTGATGTTGATGGTAACAATGACTTATGGGAATTCTCTAGTAGACTCGCATAGAAAGACAAAGCTATTGTATTATCTGCCCTAAAATATTTAATTATATAATTTTGGAAAGAACATAATGGTATCACCTAAAATTAGAGATGTAGTGAAAAGAATAGTTGGTTCTCATAATCATGAACCCTAAACATTTTTTGGAGATGACTCAAACAAAATTATACTCTAAAGTTTTTGAAAAATATACATATTTTTCTATTAGTTAAAGGTATTTTGAAATAGATAAACCCTTCTATGTGAAAATAAATCACACACACACTACATGTTGTTATCAGAAACATGTTAAATTTTATATTCAATATAATATTATTGGTCATGTTCATTATACTTTATGTACTATAAAATTTTTACAAGAGTGTGGAGTGGAGGCCTCACCAAAATTAGAAATAGAATTACTCCAATAGGTTTTTTTGCAAGGCCAAATTGTCAATTATTTTATAACAGTGCACGTTTAGATGGAAGTTACAACATTTGTGGTGGATTTCTAAAATTGAAATCTTATAAACATGAGGAGAGTCCACATGAAATTGGACAAAAATTGGTTGGTTTTATTAAAATTTGTGGCATATCAAATGAAAGATGGAAAGGAATATAAAAGGTATTATCTTATTACAAAACAAATACTTGTTTCTAAATTTATGCACAAATTCAAAGATGAAATTATATATTCAAGTATGTAAGGCACACACAAAGAGCTCATTGGATAGAAGAACAATTCAATTTAAGTAAGGACACATTCTTGATTTGTACTATTATTTTAGTAGTTGACCTTACAGACAATTATACATTGTAATCATAAACACACATTCAGTCACAATACTACAATTTAGTACAAGTTTCACTTTTTTTGCATATAGCAATCACACATTCACCTGATAGTATAGAGAATGATAAAAAAATATTAAGGAGTACCACTTTTATGTAAGTGATGATAAGGCATATTATTTAGAGTATGTTCAAGGTTATTTTTAGTTATTCTTTGGATATTTGATTGAAAGGAACATTAATTTCAAACAAAATTATATATGGTCAGATAAATGCACATCATAATTCAAGAATGCATAAATGTTATAATGGTTGAGCATGATTCTTGTCAAATTTTTCATATTTCTATACTGGTTCAAAATTCCATCTAGACAACATAGTTAAAAAAACAAATTAACAACTTTAGGAATATTACTACATCATCCTAGTCAACTCTGTATAATTTTCCAAGTTCACTTTAACTAGATCAATAATTCACTTCTATCAGATTTTATGTAATTTTATTTTCCCACTATTTTTCAAAATTTAAATTTTAGTATATTTTTCACCATTTATTTAATTATATAAAATTATAACTTTACAGTCAGCTAAGTTGACTGGCTCAACTTAGTTCTATAGCTAATTTCTATCTAGAAAATTAAGTTGACTACATCAATTATGTTTCTTTTTTATTATCTTTTAATAGACTAAATCTATCAACTTTAATATGTTTCATTCTATTTGTACAACTAAGTTGACTAGCGTAACCTCATTCTATTTATTTTTATCCTAGTTCAAGAAAAAGGTATTGACTTATATTGACAGTAATTAGACTAATTATAACCATAAGTTGGATGCATTTTTATTTACTTTTTGAAAACTATAAAATAACTTATGAAATTTTGATTTTCTTTCTTATTTTTTTAATTTTTTGGGTTTTCTGTAGAAACTTTGTAGTGGAAATTTTTAATCTACTTATCTATTTTCATGAAGGGATAATTGATAGTCTTTTTATGGTCCTTACCTATCATTTACATATATCATAGCATGAGGGTATTTCCAAAATACTCATTCCCATAGTATAAATCTAAACATGATCTTTAGTTTCTGCTTATCTCATGGCATTTTATAAATTCTTAATATTTCACTCTTTATTGAACCTTAAGAATCCATCCATCCATTTATTTCTATGGTGCATTAGTTAGTAATTAGTATCAATAAATTAATTCCATCGTACCATTGAAACTATGTTTAGTGGTAAATGGGAATGGTACTTCATATTCAGTGCTATGAAATATTACGCTGACACTTTCCAATGGATAACTAAGTATCTTTGGGAGCTTACACATTCAATAAAATCCTTTAGAATAACTTCCTACTCTTATTTTCAAGAAATTAGTTAATTAGCTTTTCAAATTCACTATTATTTCTTGTTATTTTCTATTATATGTTCGATTATAAACTTGTATTAGTTAGCATTGATACAAGATTCATGTTTTGTGTTACAACTAGATCGAATAGCTCAACCTACTTGCTAGTGTGTTTAGCTATTTTATTTATATATAATTAAAACAAAGTATTCTTGAATCTAACCATGTAAAAAAGAAACTCCTTATAAAACTAAGTCAACCTACTCGACCTAGTCTTTTAAAGGCTATTTTGTTTTCCTTCTTATAGAACTATGTTTACCTAGTTGACCTAGTCTTTTATAGGTTCTTTTATTTTCCTTCTTATATAAATAAGTAGACCTTAGAGCCAAAATTTTAAAGGCTATTTTATTTTCCTTATTATAGAATTAATTTGAATTATTTGACCCAATATTTTACAAGCTGTTTAATTTTTCTTCCTATAAAACTAAGTCTACTATCTTCACTTGCTATACTATAGATTTTATTATCTGTCAATAAGTGTTTAACTCAGTTTTTCATTATGTAAAATATGTTTTATATGCTATAAATAAAAATCAACCTAACATAATGATTTTCATTAATTCTAATAAATTTCCAAAAATGTAATTTTTAATGACTAGACCAGACAAAAGTAATGCCCATGTTACCACTAGAACAACCAACTATGGGACTCCTATGTATTCCATAAGCTCTTAACCCTATATTAATGAAAATTGTATAAGATGAAAGTGACCTTGAATAAATACCTAAAATGGTCCTATTCATCAATGAAAATCCTTAACATAGAGGTAAGGATCATATAGTTTTCTATAACCTCATGATGGGACCCTTTATTGAATAACCCCATTCACATTTACCTATATTTTCCATAAGATTTAGGAAAGTAATTTCTTGATTTATTTCACACCTTTACCCTCTATAATGTCTCCCTATAATACTATTATGTCATCTTCCATGACTTATTTCACCTCCATGCCATGTGTTTCTACAAACATGGTTGGTGTGACCTTTAGTGGGTATAATCTAAATAGCCACACTAATAACCAATTCCATACAACTCATAATACATATACTACTAGATTTCCTCATGCAACTAATGTTTTCCATGGTACTATTGCATCTCATGCCACTACTACATCTCAAATCCTTAATACCTCACGTAATAATAGTACATCTAATGGCACTTTTACTAGCTAAAATAAAATTTAGACCAATATATTATTATTACAAATGCTTAACCAAATGGCTACTTTTTAAAATAATAATTCCAACCAAGTGATGCAAATGGAAAACTAGTTATTGTATATCCAAAGCCAAACTCAACCTACTTAATGGGGAAATCAAAATACTAATGCACCCCAACTCCCATTAGAGATGCACATGGTAACATCATAGCATAACTCCCACTTATTAAAAAAACTATTAAAGATTTACAAAATGAACCTATATTATATCTCAACTTTTAAATATTGACATATGAGGAATAGTTCCTACTATCACCTATAATGGATGCATGGATCCATTTTTGCATTTGAAAGCCTTCAAAAATATATATAAAGATTGGATTAAAATTAGTACTTTTAATGATACCATAATTTTATATAAAACCTTTTCAAGTGATGATTTACATTGGTATAACCAAATGAAAAATCATTCTATCACTAGTTTAGAGGACCTAGTCATTGTTTTGATCAAATAATTTCGAATTAGTGATCTTTCATTAAATAATTTAGCCTAGTTTATCAATTATAAATAATTAAAATATGAAACGGCACAAGTATTCATTAAATCATGGAAATACTTCTATAACAAATTTGAGAATAATATGTTTGATTATAACCTCTTTCACTTATTTACTAATGCTCTTCATCTTAAACTATAATACTATGTTATGACCCTTTCTCCAAAATAATTAGAAGATGCCCTTGATCAAGTTAAATGTTAATATTTAATTATACATAAATTTCATCCTTCACACCTTTCAAAAATAACTCAAATTCTTGTGAAAGATAAGAATAGACATGCAATAAATGATGGTTTTATGGATACTTAAGATTCTATCCACACTATGCAAGATATTACTCCAAAGTGTGCCATGGAACATAATACTCCAAATAAAAATAATTATCATCCTAGTTCTACATTTTCACAAGGAAATAATATGGATGTATACAAACCTCTTTCCTTAGTAGAAATTGAAAATCGTCTTTAATGTCATTCACCATGAGATCTTGATGCTACATGTCTTACTTAACACTAGTATGATCCCCATTAATATTGTTGATTTCATGAAAATTGGGGCCATTCTCACAAATCTTGTCACCAAATAATCTTTTTATGGATTATCTCCTTGGATGCAACTTTGATCATGACGTATCTATACATAAACATAAACAATATTATGAAATAATAACAAAGGATCATGCACTTAAAACCTAAAATGGAACTTTAAATCAAGCCAAAGCTCACGTAGTCATTTACAAGGATCATCTTCCTAAACATCAAGATAACACTAAACAACCTCCTAATACAAATAATGTTGAAATTATTGTAGATAATAATACTAGTGATGAATTCAACAACACTCTTATAGTGGTATGGAATTCACTCCTTAAATTTGATCACTAGATAACTTCAACATGGAAAGTGAGGAAAAAGTGGCAGAAGACCCTCATCATTTTGTATTTATTTTTGAGAAGGAAAACCAGAATGACCCTGAGGACACAAGTATAAAGCTAACACACTCTAAATTAAATAACAATGACTATTTAGATGTCAAAACTTCCTCATATGATGCTCTTCATAGTAATTCCATGTTGATAAAGGCTTGAAAGCATTAGATATTCCCTTCATACCAACTGATAAAAATGATAAACAACTGGTTACAAATGGATCACATTCTCCCAACATGGCCCTTATCTTGGGAAGATAGAGTAAAATGTAAAATTCTAGTGGGTCACAAACTATCAAACCTCTAGATCTTACTAGCCATTGAAAATAATGAGGTTTCCATCTTTATTCTTGATCCTATGGTAGAACTAGCCAATGTGGATCTAAAAAAATTTATTTTGACTAGGGTGAATGGTTTCTTCCTAAACATCAATTCTTTTCATATATGGTCTAAATTAAAATGGAAACCTAAAGGACACATGGTGGTGGTCACCTTGGTTAGAGGGTTTTTTAATTAAGTTCTCTACACAATAATATTGCATCAAGGTTCCTTCTAGGGGTCCTTGGTTAATAAGAAAATCCAATGTCTCCATTAGGAGGTAGAAAGTTGGATTGAATATTGTAAAAATAGTGATGGATGACATCCCAATGTGGGTTCTCCTACTTAAGCTACCACTAGAATAATATCACCCATAAGTCATCTTGGGGATCACCAGACCACTATGATAGCCCATATCTATTGACCCAATCACCCTCTCTCATTAAAGGATGGTTGTGAACCAGGTTCACATCTTCCCATCATGGCTAAATCACTTCTCTCTAAGATCAAAATCTAGTCCAAATATGGGGAATGGTTGTAGCAAATTTTATATGAGAGTAAATCTATTATTTACCCTTGCTACAAGATTTCAATCCACATGAAGAATGACTTATTTAAGAAGAATCAGGTGCATGTAACTCCTATGAAAGTGTTAGCCTAAAAATATGCTCCATATTTGGAATAAAAGGCTGATCTAGCTTTGAATATCACTTCACCTAAAGCTTCACCAAGTGCTCCTCATTTAGGAGCCTTGACAGGTATTTATTGTAAAAAATCACCTTGCTCTACTTGATTCAACATTTTCCTTTGATCCTTAGGGTGGTCGATTCGCTCTACTAGTTGGCCTTGCTAGTCCCCCTTTGTTGACTACCCCCTCAATAATGCCCCTTCCACTAGTTTAAATGATGGAGGTCCCCCCTCCCAGGCATGCTCAAATATCCTATCTACATAAGATATTGAACCTTATCAACCCTACAATGGAGCCCCTTCTTACCCTCACCAAACCCAGTCTCAAGATCAACTCCCCCTCTTACTTGAGAAGGATACTAGAGCTTCTCTCCCTCCCCTTTCCCCTAAGAGTCCTTTAACCCTCCCATTATTCTTCCCCACCACTTGTCACTCCTTTTTGAAAATCCTATTATTTTGGATTAGCCTTTAAAACATGGAACCTTATTGGAGGTATCACAGGCTTTAACTTATAAAACTCTACTTTTTAATGCTTTAAATAATGAAGATAGGCCTCTCTTAGAGGAAGTCATGATAACTTCCCCTATTAATCACTTAGATCCCACCAAATTCAAGGGATAATTCTCTTCGAGTAAATCACACATGCTTGAAGCAATCCAAGAATAGGGGTTCACCACACACTCCAACAATAAGATAGGGAGAAAGAAATCTAATATCTGTGTCATTCTAAAATTAGTAGGTAGATCTCCCGAAATAGTAACACCAAAGATTGAAAATCTAAAATAAATTACAAAGGGTTCTCATCAAACCCTAAAAGTCACTAGGGATAAGAAATTAAGATTCTTACATGGGATGTTAGAGGCTTAAATAACCCTAAAAATCATAAGACCCTCTGCAATCTCTGGAAAAGAATTAACCCAACCATTTTACTTGTCTAAAAAATAAAAATGTCAAAATATTCCCTATGTTTATGTGGTAAAAAAGTCTAGAAAAAGTCAAGTTTTTCAGTCTCAGGATTCAAAGGAGCTTCAGGAGGTCTTTTAGTCTTTTGGAACCCAAAAAAATTATAAGTGTTCTTCTTTGGAAGACTAGTGATTAGGTTTCTATTCTCTTTAGAGATATAGATAAAAATGAGAAATGGATTTTGTCCAACATTTATGCCCAAACTCTAAAAATGTAGGTAGTAATATATTGGAGGATCTCCTCTCTTTCCAAAATACCTGTGATAGTTAGAAATGGACTATAGCTAGCAACTTTAATACGCTACTTACTTCTAAGAAAAAAAGGGGGACTAATAGATCTCACTGAAATTACATTAAATTTTAATTAATTCATTTCAAGAGTAGGCTTTGTGGATGTGGACCTAAAATGTAACCCATTCACTTGGTCCAATAAGAAGATGGGAGGTAACTTGATTCAATTTTTCCTTTATAGAGTATTGATCTCCTTAAGTTATTACATCTAGTTCATCAACAATCTCTCCTCTTTACATAGAATCATTTTTTACCACATTCTTCTAATCTTTGAAGGATAAATAATTTTTAAACTATATAATATCCCTTTTAGATTTGAAATTATGTGTCTACATTATCCAAGCATGACCGAGTCTCTAAAGGAATGGTGAAAATAACCCTTCTTGGGTACTAATATGTATATCATAGCCAAAAAACTAAACTTCCTTAAAGCAAAGTTAGAAAAAAGGAACAAATAACTTTTTGGAGATTTTTTTTACAAAAAGAGGATTTAGAGGGAGGAACTAATGGTAATTTAATAAATAACATCATTGGAAGGGAATAATGAGGAGATTTACCAAAACGAAAAATAAATCTAATCCTAGCTCCATAACTTAGATGTCAGGGAAGAGTCATACTACCACCAAAAATCCAAGTTCACTTGGTTGAAGGAAGGGGACAAAAACACCAAACTATTCCATCACCTAGTGACCAAACATAGGAATATGAATAGAATAATGAAAATGTAAATGGAAAATGGAAACCTTAGAAAATAAGAAGAAGAGATCTCCTACCATGCACTTATGTTTTTAAAAATATACTCATGAAGGATAGATCCCTGGATGAGCAACTGGTAGACAATACTCTAAGTAATTTTAATAAGGTCATTTATGAATCTAAAAATGCTACTTTAACCAAAACCTAATCGATATAAGAGGTAAAAAATGATGTGTTCATGATGGAAGGATTTAAGGCCTTAGGCCTTGATGGTTTCCCCCCTTCTTCTTCCAAACATTTTAGGATTTTATCCATACCAAGGTTGAGGCAGTAATAAGAGATTTTTTTCCAATTCATAACTATTCTAAGAGAAATAAACAATAGTTTTTTCATCATTATTCCAAAAAATATGGGAGAAAACAATCTTTAGGATTTCTATCCAATCAACTTATGTAAAACAACTTATAAAATTTGCTCGGCCATCTTGGTGAAAAGAATCCAACACCTAGTAGATAAGGTGATTGGGGAATAATAAGGAACATTCATGGCCAGGATATAAATAATGAAAGGAATTATCTTGGGGTATGAGTCTATTCACTCTATCTCTCAATGCATAATATAAGGTATGTTTGTTAAAATAGACGTGAACAAAGCATATGATAAAGTTTCCTAGAAATACTCAATGAATATTGTTGAAAAAAAGGGATTCAATCAAGACCTGAGGAAAATTATATAGAACCACATTTCTACACTTAAATTTTCTATAATAATGAATGGAGTCCCCAAAATATTTTTCTTGGCTTTTAGAGGTATAAGACAAGGGACCCTCTCTCCCTTTATCTATTCTTTATAGTGACAAAAACCTTAGGAAAAATCCAACTAAAGGACCAAAAGTAAGGATTGAAAAAAGACATCTCATTAGCGCTTAATACCGAACTAGTCACTTATGAATAACTAATATATGAAAATATTATCTTAGGATAAGATTTGAAGGAGGAGGACAAAAAATTAAATCTCATCTTCAATAATTGTTGGTGTTCTAGATTTGCACGCTAGCTGAGTAAGGGGATTGTTCAGATCTTCCTACTCAAATCAAATCTAGTCAAACATGGGATAGATCTTAGGCTGTGGGTATCCTTATAATAGATTGGATCTTCAAAGAAGGCTAGATTACTTCTATATCAATCACCTTAACTAAACCTAATCTAACACTTTCTTGGAAAAGAGATAGAGAGATACAACAATATATGAAAGCATGAAAAATGGGTGATGCACTAGTAATTAAAACACATATACTTTGCACAAGACGTACTATGAGGCACATTCAAGAACATTAAAGATTAGTCCCACATGAGTACTTCATAATAATGCATGAATCAATTATTAAACTATCATGAGAGGGTATATATCCACTTTCAAGCTAAAAAACAAACTACAAATTGCACTCATAATGAACTATAGGAACTACCAAGCTCTTTATGAAGGTGAGAAAACTCAGACATAGACAAGGAATATACATTCACTTAACTATAGTACATGAATTCAAAAAACACACTTCAATCTAATTTATAAGATGATGAGATTTAGTATTTATTGCATTAAAAGGTGTTACAGTGCAAATTTTGCCATAACTTAAGCAAGCCAAAGCATAATAGTCTATTTATCAAAAAAAAATTACATATTTATTTCTGAAAATGTTTTAGAGAGTTTACGAAAGCCAAAATGTGGTAGAAGATGGAGCATTTATATAAAAAAGGAGAGAAAGGGAAATGTGATGTATTAGTACATGTTTGAGGATGTTGACTCATGACCTTATCAATAAGGAACAAATTTTGTAAAAGAATTGAATTCCCATTATCCTTATCCAACCACCAAGTCCACTTCTTGGAACTCCATGTTATTATCTATCTAATTTGCTGATGAGAACCATGTCTTGGAATTGATATAATTATGCCACATCTACTTTAGGTGGCCATAGGTACCTACTTATCAAAAATGTGACCATGTTGATAGAATAAATGCCTTTCATGATTACATTTTCATCTATATTTTCTCCAATATTGAACACATATACATTATAGGTGAAATCCAATGCAATTAATGGTTTTGACATAGTCTCAATATCTATAGAAATCCGTAAACTATTTGATCTTACTTTCAACACTAATAATCCATCTTCAATTTGTATATTAGGTCATAAGAGAGTTTTTATGAATTTAAAAATTTTGAGAACCAATGAGGACCCTCCATCTAAAAGTAATGAGCATGTTAATGGAATGACTCTATAATAGGGTTGACAGGTCCGAAGTTATTGACCTGAGGTCCTATTTACACTTCAATGGTGACTAAAATTTATACTTAACCATCTTGCTTATATGACTATGTCTACTATTGATTGAGTTGTATTGTAAATAGGGATCCTTAATATTTTATTCACCTTAGTTGAAGAACTATTTTTTCAACCTTGAATAGAAGTTTTCTAGATTTCCTCTTTGTTCATTGGTCATCGATTTCCAACTCAGACCATTTACATTATCCCAAAATAATTTATTTTTATTGGTCTTAAAGATATGGTAACTTTATTTGACTCCTTTCACATCATTTGATTTGGATGTACAAATGCACATGAGTCAATGATTTCCTGCCAGCCAAGATCCTTTGACATTTTCACTTGATCTCACATCATTGATCTAAATGTATGAGCTCACATGCACCATAAAACTCATTTGGCCAAGTTTTCTATTAGATAATATACACTATCAGATCTCTAGTATGATTGAGCACTAATCATTGATCTAGCATAAACCCACCTCTTGTGGTAGTTACCTCTTGCTATTAGATATCTGCTTAGTGAACCCACACCATTAGATCTTATCCAACTTGTAGCTCTTTAAGAGATTTTAACTTGTGGACCTTTCAACTTGATTACATCTAGTGTGAACCATTATATCAATTGTGTCTATATGTGACCTCATGTGAACCATTATATTTTTATCAACTTTAAACCTTTGAAGGACCCTTTGAACCCAGATGGTCACTTTATGGATCTTAAACTTTACACTTGCACATACATCTCATTTTGCCATCCCATCTTTGAGCACTTAGATATTGAGGTAGAAATATCATGAGGATATGAAATTTATGTTGCATGTTTTTAAAGTAAGGGAATTCATGGCACTACAACTATTTGTCTCATGAGAGTTCTTGAGGTTTATTTATTAAATGCATAAGTAAAATAGTCCATTCTTTTTCTAGATGACGTTTTGGTGATGGTCTGGTTCCTAAAACTTGTACAATACATATTTTTCTCAATATTTCAAGGATATGATGATCTTTTAAGGCTTGTACAACTTGGTTAATGCTCTTGAATTCTTTGGACATAATAAAACCTACCTAGATCATTTACATGATAGAATTATATACTTATCCCTTGAAAATCAATTAGATCACACTTTGAAATTGTTTAAATTGTTTTAAAAGTTTTGTAAAAGCTTTATGATCTCCAATTGAGGTTTGTCTACTCCTTCTAACATTAGGTCATTCCTTAATCAGGATCCTGCTTGGGTTTTGGACTCTTGGACTAGGCACTAATAACTTTGGTCACTAGTAACTATGAAATAGTTTCTAACAGGTGCATAAATTTCCACAAGAGATCCCTTTTATTCATCAACACTCTTTCTATCATGTAGAAAAGGATTGGAATTATTTTTAAATTTCAAGTGAGTTAATTTATGGAAACATATTTTGGCATCACCTTTTTTGAAGGTAAAATATATTTTGATCTCTGGAATTCCCTCATTAATAGGATTCATGAAAAACATACAAGACAGAAATGTCATCCTCTTTCTCAAGTAGGTAAATTTCAACCTCTCAAAGCCTCAATAAAAAGCATCCAGGTATACTTAATGCTATTTTTTTGAATACCTATTAGGGTTGTAGCCAAGATAGAATAAATCCAAAAAAAAAAATTATGGAGGGGAATTGAGGACCATTTTAGGTTTCACTTGGTCTCATCAAAAAATGTTTGTCTCCCAAAAGCAAATGGGGTACTAGGACATAGAATAATTAAATCTATGAACTGGTCCCTCTTGTAAAAAATGGGCTCAAATATCATGAAATAAGTTAGATAATGGGATAGAATTATCAAGGCCAATGATCTAGGTAACAATTTAGTTTATAATTCAGGTGACGGTTCTACCCCAATTGATGATGAAACTTTCAAGAGCCATAACATTTGCACCATAGCTCTAATTGATTCACCATTTGAATTGTTGGAAAGCTAAGAATGAGGATAATGTAGTGAGATAGCATCAATCTCCACTCAATGTATTTTGACCCCTAAAACCCAATGGAAGTGCCCCAAATTTCAATTTTAGTAGTGCAGTCTAAAAATAGTAAGTTTCCAAAAATAGTAATTCCTTGAATTATTTATTATTTTAAATCATGGAAGTCAAACAACTTGATCTCCCATGAGATTTGTGACCTTAAAAATCCTCCCCCTACATTAAAAATGTGTATAAATGAAGATGTAACCTAAAATGGAAATCAAACATCTCTTCCTAGAGATAAGCATATAGTTGTATTGCGATCTTGAGTAATAAAACATCTCTTCTTAGAGAATTAATTGTTACTATGTTATTATTGTGTTCATGAAATATTTTTCAACCAAAACTTTTGAGTTTTGGATTAGTGGTATCATAGTGGTTTGTCTTGAGAGTGTATGATCCCGAGGACGAGGTCAGGCTATAAGAAGCTTGGGTGGAAAACACTAGGGCTTCCAGACTATCCACCCATTTGCTCCAAATGACTTCAAATGGTGGATTACACCAAGACATCTAATCCTTTCAAGGAAATGGTGAATGAATCCCTCTAATGAAAAGAATCATAAGTGCTACAACTATTTGTCCAAATTCTGTAACAACTCTCGATGGGAAATTCTAGTTCCTCATTTGCACTTCCTAGCTCCTCATCCATGGATCCTCCTTTTAGTGCCTCAACACCATTCAAGGTTTAGGTAAATTTTGATATTCCTATATTTGAAGGTAAAATCAATATTGATGTAGTAGAAAATTTGTTGGATTAATTATCTTCCTACTTCTCTATAAATAAATTCACTGATGGAGAAAATATCACTTTTACTCTTTTAAAATCATCATTTCCCACGAAAAATTGGTGGGAAGTGTACAAAAAGAGGTTCAGTAATAATGACACTGGCCTTGAGGTGGATCCTACCTAGAATTATTTTTTGAAAGTGGTAAAAGAAGAATACTATCCCATTGGAGCATATGATGATCTATACATACAGTGGCAACAACTTCACCAAGGTAAGGACCAATCTGTTTAAGATTACACAATCATTTTCATTCTTTGTCTGCAATATTGGGCATCCAAGAAAGTGAGAAACATAAGACTCTCAAATATCATGGTGGACTACAATGGTACATATGGGGGGGAATGGAACTCTCCAATTTGGAAACCCTCAGTGAGGCATACAAGTTCATAGTGAAGATCGAGTAGAATCATGATAGAAAGAATATGAAGAGTCAACCCTCAAACTGGAAAAGTGATTAGGAAGGTAAAAAAATGAGGCAAAAATTGGAAGCAAAAGGAGTTTCCATATAAAAAACCCTAGAAGGGGAACAAAAAAAATGGTGTGATTACCACAAAACTATAACTCACTCCAAAGAAGAATGTCAAGTCATCAAGTCACTGATTTCTGAGTCACAATACTTGACATCTACTAGTCTATCTCATACACAATCTATAGTCAAAGAGGATGAAGAAGAGATTGTATATGATAAGCCTGATTACATCATTGCTTCATCACAGACCCATGAGGAAAGGCTAGATGACAAGGAAAGATTGTTCCACTCTAAATTATGGGTAAAAGGTAAGCCTCTACATTTCATTCTTGATAGTGGGATTCAAAAGAATTTAATCTCTACTAAAGTTGTGAAAACTCTAAATCTATCCATGAAACCTCACCTAAAGCCATACAATATTGGATTGTTGAGGCTAAGGAGAGACCTCCATGTCACCCATCAATGTCTTATTTCATATGTAATAAAACATTTCCAAGATGAAGTCTTGTGTGATGTGGTTAATCTTGATGTTTGTGATGTACTCCTTGGTTTGTCATTCATGTATGATAGACATGCAATTTATGAATCATAAACCCAAAGAATCACCCTCACTCTTGGAACATGGCATTATAGTGTACCAAAGTTACTACCTCTGACATTTTTCTCTCTGATCAATGTTGAGTAATGTAAGAGATTGGTGGAAAATAAAAAGAAATTCATTTTCATTGTGGTCAAACCATAAAAATATAAGAAGACTGATGTTTTAGTCTTCACTACACAATCAACATAATAATTAAATTAGATGTGACAAATCACAAGAAAATATGATGACTTATTCAAGTCACCCATAGGAGTTCCATTGCATTGCTAGGTAGAACATTCTATTGATTTGATCCCAGGATCACCTTTGCCTAATAGTCTTGTGTATCATAGATCAGTTTTAGAGAATGATGAGATAAAAAAGATAGATTCAATAATTGATTCAAAAGGGTCATATCAAGCCAAACTCTTCACCCTATGGTAGCCCAATTGTCTTGGCACAAAATAAAGATGGAACATGCAGGATTTGCATTGACTATTGAGCCCTGAATAAAATCACTGTGAAGAATCGCTACCCTCTCCCTAGGATTGATGACCTGCTAGACCAACTCTATGGTATGAAGTTATTCACCAAAATTGATCTCAAATTTGGATATCACCAAATTCCCATCAATCCCACTAATGTTTATAAGACTTCATTCAAATCTAAGGAGGGGCTCTTTGAATGGTTGGTTATGCCTTTTAGCTTAAATAACACACCTAAAAATTTCATGAGGATGATGGATGACATCTTACAACCCTTCACCAACTCATTCATGGTTGTATACATAGATGCCATACTCATCTACAATAGAACATGGAAGTAACATATGCAACATGTTTGTAAGGTGTTTCAAATGCTTCAGGAGCATAACTTGTATACAAATCTCGATAAATGCACATTTGGGATGACAATAATTTAGTACCATAGGTATGTTGTGAATGAGGAAGGGTTCCATGTTGATCCAAAAAGATTTAAATTATTCAAGAATGGCCTACACCAAGGACCCTCATAGAAATTTGAAGCTTCTTAGGTCTTGAAAAATTATATCATAGGTTTGTTCTTGGATTTTCACATGTTGCTTGGTCAATAACCCAAATAACTAAAGGAGGAGCTAAAGCTACATTTTAGTGGGGTGAAATAAAACAAAGGGAATTTTAAAATTTGTAGAATATATCATGCTCATCCCCTGGTCTTGCCTTGTCAGATTTACATCAACATTTTGAGTTGATGATAGATTCATCTGAATATGCCATTAGAGTTGTGATCATACAACATGGCCATCTTGTTGCATATCATAGTGAAATTTTCACTGATATAGTCAATAAATATCTGACATATGATAAGGATATCTATGCCATTATACAAGCCTACAAATAATGGAAACACTACATCTTGGGGAAAGAGATGGTCATCCACACTGATCATAGACCATTGAAATTAATCCAGATATAGAGAAAATTGTGAAATGAGAGGCACCAAATGTGGGCCACATATCTTCATCAATTCCATCTGATAATCAAACATAAAAATGGGAGCTTAAATATAACTACATATTGTCTGATTCACCCACCAATTACTGTACTCACAATAGTTTTTGACCTATGCAAACATGAGACTACCACTTGGGGTGCTCTATATAAAATAGATCCTACCTTTGTTGATACATATCAGGTGCTTAAAAAGGTAAACATGTTTTTTATTTATATTTGCAAGATAATGTCCTTTGTCATATGGGGCACATCTATGTTCTAGTTATAGAGTAATAGATGATATGGGAAGCACATTTTAGTAGGACAACTGGACACTTTGGTGTAAAAAAGACATTGACACTTCTTCAAAAACTCTTCTATTGGCCCCATATGTGAAAGGATGTGGAAACGTATCTCAAATCTCTCAACCCATTTATGATAGCTAAGCCAACAAATAAGAAGAAAGGATTGTATATGCCATTTACAGAACTAACTAGGCCTTCAGAATCTATCTCAATGGGTTTTATCTCAAGTTTTCCAACTTCAAAACATGGCAAGGATTGTATTTTTGTTGTATTTGATCATTTTTAAAAAATGGCTATCATGATTTCTTGTAAGAAAAATATATCTACTAAAGAAACTGCTTAACTATATTTTAGTCATGTATGGCTCCATTTTAGTCTCCCCAAGTCCATTATCTTAGATCAAGATAGTAGGTTCCTGAGCATCTTCTAGTCCACTCTATGAAATATAATAGATACCAAGCTAATGAATTCAACAGCCTTCCATTCATAGACTGATGGTTAGATAGAAGTGGTGAAGCACTTGATTGTTCACATGATTTGGATGTATCACTCCAAACATCCATGCACATGGGATGAGGGGATTCATTTCATACAACATAGATATAATCAGGGCTTACACAGCTTGACCAAGCACAATCCATTCCAAGTATGCTTTAGGTTCCAACCCATGGCACCAATTGATATAGTTATTCCATTCTCCACCATGAAATACACACCTTATAGAAGATATGAGGTATAAAAATCAATAAATTTCATTAAAAAAATGTAACACATCTAGTAGCAAGTTCATGACATCTTGTAGAAGATGAATCAGAAGTATAAGCAACACCATGACAAACATAGGATTACACACCATTTTGTTCTAGGTGACAAGGTTTGGTTGTGGCTTTAGAAGGAATGAATTGTAGGCCCAGATATAAAAATTTATCCTCTGTGATATGGTCCCTACACCATCACCAAAAAACTGGAGAAAATGCTTTTGAGTTGAACCTACCAACCTACCATGGTCTTCATCTAATATTCAATGTGGAGCTCCTCAAACCATCTCATCCACTTCTATTAGACACTTCATTCATATCAGACCAACTAGAGATTGATGAGCTTGATCCATAGAGTTTTTCTCCATGGAGGAGGATCAAATTGTGGACACTTTGATGAAGACAATAAGAGGACACTATATTTCACTTTATCAGGTGGTCAAAAGGGGCCAACTTAGCCGCCAAGGTGAGTGGCTCATAGAGAATAAAATCAAGATATAACTACCACATCTAATGAGGAATATTCACACAATGGGGATTATTTCTTCTCAAGAAGGGAAGAATGATCTGGAAAATAATTCATGTGAGAATTTGGGTGATGGTTCCACCCTAATTGATGATGGAACTTCTAGGAGCCATAACTTTTGCACCGTAGCTCCAATTGACTCGCTGTTTGAACTGTTGGAAAGATACGAATGATTAAAACATGGTGAGATTACATGGATATTTCATAAATATATTTTTACCCCCAAAAACCTAATGTAAGTTCCCTAAATTTAAATTTTAGTAGTGCAGTCTAAAAATAGTAAGTTTTTAAAAATAGTAATTCCTTGAATTTTGTATTATTTTAAATCATGGACGTCTAACCACTTGATCTACCTCAATATTGGTGACCTTCCACATCCTCACCATACTTTCAAAATGTGTATAAATTAATATGTAACCCAAAATGAAAATCAGACATCTCTTCCCAAAGATAAGCATATAGTTGTATTAGGATCTTGAGTAATAAAACATCTCTTCTCAGAGAATTCATTATTACTATGTTATTTCTATGTTCTTGAAATATTTTTCAATCAAAACTTCTATGTTTTGTATCAGCCAAATACTTGGAAGGACTGGAAGAAGACTATATATTCTAAGAAGAAGGTTCAGTTGATAGATATGCCTTTTACAAGGCTATCTACAATTGCAAGAACCTTATACTAAAAAGAATTAAATGGTAAATTAAAAATGAGGAGAAAATTTATTTCTTAGATGATGCTTGGATATCCACTCTCCCCCTCACCTCATAGGTTATATAGGTAAATTTATGTTTGGGCTTCAAAGAGAGATGGGGCACTAAGGTCAAACATTATTGGGATGAGACATATGCATCAAAAGCTTGGAATTTCCTGTCCATAAATAGCGACAATATTGAAGAAGCCTAGGTAGTTTAGAATTTGAATCATTCCATTAGTTAAATCCACATTCACATTTTCCCTAATTAAGACTACTTATTGTTGGTGGTCGAAGAAAATGGGTAGTACTCGATCTCTTTTGTACATGCTATTGAGTTAGATTTGGAAGATGAATGAAACTACTAGAAAGACTTATGTTTTAAACACATAACTCTTAAGGTAAATTTCTTATTTTAGATGGTTTTTCATGACAAGATTTTAAATTTGGATAATTTGGTAATGAGAGGAATCATTGTACCTAATTGATGCCTACTTTATAAGGAAGTGAAAGACTTAGTCCACCATTTATTCTTGTCTTACCCTTTTAGTTCATGCATACTTGAATGGATTTTGAATAAATTCAATATTTTATGTGTTAAACCAAACAAAACTCATTAGGTAATGGAAACCTCCTCAAAACCTTTTGTCCCTTTCCTTACTTTGGCTCTTAACCCTCTTTCACTAGTTTTAGGGAATTTGGAAAGCTTGAAACAATAATCTATTCTCAAATAAAAGACATTGGCTAAAATAAGTCTTTATCCATCTTTATCAAGCCATAAATGAAAACTAGAGGGCCTTCTCCCCTATGGACAAAAAATTGATATCTACTTTTGAATAATTGACCTTCAAGGAAATGGAGGTAATATAGAAAATTTGGTCTCCTTTTAAAGATCTGTTGCGTAAACATGTTAGGTGGAAGCCACAACTTGACGGTTGGGTTAAGCTTAATTTTGATGGGGATTCAAGTCCCTTGAATATAAATTAGACCAAACTTTAATATTTTTTAAATTGTTTAAAAAAAATTCAAAAGATATATGATCTCCAATTGAAGTCTATCTACTCCTTGTGACATTGGGTCACTCCTCAATCAGGATCCTCCTCAACTTCTATACTCTTAGAATAGGTACATTTTAGTATGTAGACCAAATTTGGTCAACATATTTGGTGACTTGACTACGTAGCATGCCTTCTATGCTTGAAAATTTAGACCATCTTTATGAGTCATGGAGCATTTACATGATACATGGACCATTCACATGACTGGAATATATGTCCTAACTTGCAAGACAAATAATTCTAACAAATAGGGGAAGAAACTAACTAAAATTTAAAATAACCTAATAAAGGCAACTAACCTATTGAAAATTTGTGAAAACAAAGCACTTATTTGGGAAAAAAAATAAAAACAATTAATGTGTTAAAATAACACTTAGATAAAATCAAAAATAACTATCTACAAGGTACTTAGCTTATTCAATAACAATGCTTTAGATGTATCAGATTGACTGGGATAGGAAGCTATTTACCATTCATCCTTGAATTCTAGAAGATATTATGGGATTTTTAGTTGGATAATGTATATGGAAAACTTTAGATATAATAAAATTTTATGTGCCTTCCTAGCTTTGCTCTATCCTCATCCCACTTAAGGACCAACTATCCTTCTTGAAAACTTCTTGAATAAGATTTTTTTGTAAAATGATCTCCTTAGTAATGCTTGATGGGATTCCATGGCCAATATGGACTGATTATTTATCTCTTCTTGCTCCAAGATCTTAGCATATCCTATTTCCATTGGCTCATTCTCCAATAGATCAAGTTCATTCATTAGTTTTAAAGTAATAAATTCAAGAGAAATAAGCATTCTTGCTTCCTTACCATATACTAAATTGTATGGAGAATTAGCTATTGAAATTTTATAGGTGACACTATTATCCAAAAGAGCTGACTTCAATTTGAGATACCATGACCTTTGATTATCTTTAATTGTCTTCCTAATTATTTTCACCAAATTGTTGTTAGTGGACTCAACAAGGCTATTACCTTGTGGATAATAGTTTGATGAGGTACTAAAAAAAACTATGTTGAAATACCCACTAGCTAATCTTAGACCCCGCAAAATCTATAGCATTATTATAAATAATATTTTAAGGGACCCCAAATCTTTCAATAAAAAATTTATAGAAGTCCAAAACATTAGTTTCATTGGATTCTTTTAATTCTACTATTTCTATACATATTATAAAATAATCTATGGCATTAAGATCCATTTGTGTCCTAAGTTTTAAGGGGGATTAATGAGACCAATAAATTCCAATACCCATTATAAAAAGGTTTGATTTACTGAGATTGGTTGGAGAGGTAAGGCTTCAAGTTTCACTTTTCCAATAAGCATGGCACATTGTCTACATTTCCTGATGTAGGCATGACAATCACCAAATATACTTGGCCAATAATACCCACCTCTCATTATCTTATAGGATGAATAATGTCTTCCACCATGTCCATCATGGAAAATACTCAATCAACCTTTATTTTTGACCTAGATCTATACATCCTATTAATATGACATTGATCTCATTTTTTAATAAAACACTATCAAACAAGTAGAAAAGGAATTGACTGTAATACGAAATATCTCCTTTTTTGAGGGATCATATGAGAAGGATGAACAATTTATTTTAATCATTTTACCATATATTGAACCAACTAGAAGACGAGGCATGATCCTTTGAAAATTCTTCATCATTTGACACCATAACCAGCCCATTAGCCTATTATAAGTATTGGGTTATGTCCTTTGCCTCTAACCAACTTTGTGACCTTGATATCAATATCATATTCCATGAATTTGGTTTTCCAATAAGATCTTTTGTCATTTATATCCTTATTCAAGAGAAAATATTTGACACTTGGGTGTGCAACTATCAAATGTATCTCATTATTGGATAGAAAGTACCTAAACATTTTAAGATACCTTATGAATAAAATGTCATGCTTCTCAAAAAAGGAATACATTGTTTCATATTACTCTAAGCCTTGAATAAAAAATGGTATTGGCTTCTCTAAAGTCTCTTTATTTTACTACGTGAGATTACATGAAATTGTGTCAATGTTAGCATAGGTATATAATAAGAAATCCTTTGTGAAATTAGGGTTCAGGAGTGTAGGAGTAGTGGCTATAGCTTTCTTGATCTCTTCAAAACTTCTTACTCTTTCTTTGGAATAGCTAGAAATATGACCCTTCTTTATCATGGTTATGAGTGGCCTAGTTAGCGTAGCAAAATTTAAAATGTATCTCCTTATGAAATTGATTTTTTCTAAAACTCTTTACAAGGTTTTATTATGTTTAGGCAAGGAAAGTTTAAGAATTGAGTCTATCCTATTAGGATCTATGTTTGTACCATGTCATGAAATTATATGTCCACTAATCCTACCTTCATGAATAGAGAAAACAAACTTTTTTGGATTCAAGGACACTCTAAATTACTTGCACCTTTCAAACACTTGTCTAAGGGGAATCATATGCTCATCTACACTATCATATAACATTATGATGTCATCCAAATAAACATGTATAAACTTATTAAGGATATATTGAAATGACATATCTATATCTTTATGGAAAGTTGATCCATCATTTGATGAACCAAAAGGCATATTACTATATGCAATTATCCCCCACTTTGTGTTGATGGTTGTTTTGAATTGATCTTCATATTTAACCATAATATGGCGATAACCATCATAACCATCTAATAAGGGGAACCTTTTTTAACCTACAACTAGGTGTAGAATTTATTCGATTGATGGAAAAGGATAGTGGTCTTTAAGGGAGGCATTGCTCAAGTCATGGAAGTCAACACATAGTCTTATTTCACCATTCATTTTCTATACTAAAATAAGGTTTTCCACCCAAGTTTAATTATTAATTAAAGAGATTATAGTTGACTCAATGAGCTTATGTATCTCAGCTTTCATCAAAGGTTTAAGATTTGGGTTAATAGGCCTTAGTCTTTATCTAACTAGATTAGTCTCATCTTATAACTCAATGGTATGTTAAGCTATACTTGGATCAAATCCTTTGAGGTCATGGTAATGCCATGCAAATACATCTTCAAAACTTGAACATAACTAATTAAAACTTTCCTTCTCTATATATGTGAAAAGTTTTCCCAAATTTAAGCTCTTACCAGTTACAATCTCCACATTTGTATAGTGTTATTCCTTGGTTGACAAATAAAACATTTATTTTCTCAATTCATCATCGGTAATGAATATGTTTTCAAGGGTAACAAACCCTTTAGGCAACTTATTTATCTTTCATTGCACAATATAGTCACCATACTATTACAAATGCTTGTCTTGGTTCCTTGAGGAGAATTCATCTTCCTCTTGTAATAATTTGAAAATATAACTATCATATTAAAATACTTTTAAATTTTCATAAATTTCTAGGATAGAAGGTGTTAAAATCACCTTGATGTGTGATTGAACTTTTTCAAATTTTTATGTTATTTAGGATACTGAATTGTGTCTTAATGGCAGCTAACCTATCTGCATATTTGTTTTTATTTCATGATATGGCCTACTTATTAAAAGATTAAAATTATTCAATTAAGTCCCATAAACTATGATTATAGAACCTAAATAGTGGGTTATTGTATGTATTAAGTCATCTTATGTGGTACAATACTAGTTCACTATCACCAAAGACTTGTAAGGTACCGACCTTCATATTTCTTACCCATTACAGGCCATGCACTAGTGATTCATATTTAGTAACATCATTGGAATAACCAAAATTAAATTTTAGAGAAGATAAAAACATTTTATTGGCTGGATAAATTAACATCATTCTATCTCTAGTGCCATGTTTATTATCTGGATCCACAAAAATATAGTTATCATAGTCCATCACTAGGCTGGTCATCTTTCATCAATGTTGGAATTAGTGTATAATTTTCATGAAGATAATATAAATAAATTAATTATTCTTAAATTAACTTTTATTAATCATTATCATGAAAATTAGAGGCCCATTCATCAAGGAAATGATTTGGAACTCAATCTAGAGGTGACTTAGTTTCTAACTTAGTATTTTATAGTACTTTATCTGAGATAACACAATTTGTGTTCACCTTAATTGGCATACATGGCTCAAAATAAAATATTAAAATATGTTTAGAACATATTTTTACATTAGTACCATACCTTGTCCTAAACATTAAATAGGTCTAATTATCTAAAAAATACCCTCCAGTCTTTGAAGTAAAGTCTCTTGATAAACACATGGAAAAATAGGGAGGTAAGTCTGCTACTACCACATCTTGTTGAACGGTAAAATTGGGCCAAGAATGCAATGTAAATTTTATATCTTTGATTATTACTATTTTATTTATTGTTGAGGCATCTAATTTTAATACTCCTTTGGTATTTAGTTCATAGACAATACCAAGCTTGTTTGTAATTTGCTTGGGTATGATTGTGTTACTAGCTCCACTATTTACCATATAATTATGGACTAAATCATCACCTATTATCAAACAAAGACAAAAGGGAGGGGTTTTTTTTTATTTTAAATTAGTTTTTTTTACCTTTGTCATGGTATGTACCTACTGATCATGTTTCTTGATAAATTAGTCTAAATTGGTTAAGAAAACTTCTTGTTTCTCAACTAGTTTTTTAGATACCTCAAGATCTAAATCTCTTGAATGAGAATTTACCTTTACCCTAGAATGGAAATTGAATCTCAGATGTTAATACTAATGTTTATTTTCTTTATTTTATCGCTTGTGTTAAAAGAGGCTCTACTAGTCTTTGGATGTAACTTTTAAACCACTGGTTGTTCTCTAATTAGAGGTCTTTTTGGAAACTTCACTACTTATACATTATGAATATTATATGCTATATGAAAATAAATTTTATCCTTTAAATTATTATAAATAAAATTAGTAACACTAAAAACATTGCTAACATCTTGAGCTTCCTCAAATACACTTATTTTAGCTCTAGTCAGAGTTGTAACTTGACCATTTGTGTTACTATTTTCACCAAGTTGATTGATTGAAATATGATAATCCAATTGCCAATTAACATTGATAGCATCAGGCTAGCCTAGAACTTGTTTATATTCTCTTTAGAATGCCATGTTCATGTTTTAATGTTGACCAACTTGAAGAGAGAACTCTTCTTGTGTCATTTGTGGCATAGTAATATCCTATGATACCAAGGTTTTGTTATGAGTATCATCTAGATTAAGAGGTTTCCAATATAAATCTTGTATCAAGCTATTTTGAGGAATAATATATTTTGAACTAGAAGGTACATTAGGATCAAGAGCTATATATGGACTAGTTTGGGTTATAGCTCCTTGATTTTGATAAGTTTTCCTATTGTACTTAAAACCTTGATAAGGAGGTCTTTGGTTATTGAAATACTGAAAGGTGTTTTGGTTTTGTGGATAATAAGGTCTACCTTCATACTTATATATTTTGAGTTGGACAATCTCAATTCAAAAAGCTTGTAACATGCTTTTTAGATCTCTGATCTCATTAGCTTGAGTAGAAGGGGATTCAACTTGGGTTTTAGAATATGGAATATGAGTAATATATGAAATATGAGGAACTTGAGGAGGAGGAACATGTTGCAATTTTGAGAATATGGGCATTAGAGGACTTGGAAAAAATTTACCATCTTGTATTAAGATATTTTTTGCACTTATTAAAAGTTCATAAGAATTTGGAAAGGTATTACCACCCATGGATTGTATCATGACACTAATATTAGAATTAAGTCCCTTAAGATAGTTCAAAAATGCATACACTAGAGATGGTTTAACCTATAAAAATATCTTTGTCCACATATTTTATAATCTAAGGTTAAAATCATACATGAACTCATGAGGGTACCTTTATATGGTATTCAATTGTTCAACCAAAGATAGAGTATCAAACCTATCTTCAAATTTCCTAACTTGGGATGCACTTAATTCATCCGAAGTATCAATAGAGGTTAATGGAATATTATTATACTATTGCAATGTATTTACTTTGAAGGAATAAAAAATCAATCTGATAGCCACATTATATTGAGTAATATTATGAAGAAAACATAGGTTGGCAACATCTTGGATATGCTCAATAGCATTAGTTTTATCCCATTTTCCTGAGAAGAAAGAGATAATATTTAAGGTAGACACATGAATGTCATCATATTGGGATAAATATAGAGGAATAACCCTATTTAATGAAATAAACACTTGATTCTTGATAGCCATTTGGGCAAAATGGATTTGACTAATGGGGATAATATATTAGACTAAAACAATAAGATAACTAGCAGATGAAAATTTATTTTGAGGATAAGTTCTTGTACTATTGAATTTTGATCTTTTTTAAGAAGCAAAAGTGAGTTCAATGTATTCAAAAGGAGTACCTTTACTAGATTCTTTTATTTTATCTTTTGGCATGAAAACACTGTCTAAAAGATGCTATAAGATCTAAAACTTGAAGGATCTTCAACTATTGATTATGGTAGATTTAACATCCTTTTACAATTTCTTCTTCTTAGTCTTCATACTTTAATTATGCCAAAGAAATTATCTTAGCAGGCGTGTCAAAATTGTTTGTATTCTAGATTTACACCCTAGCTAAGGGGATTGTTCAGATCTTCCTACTCAAATTTAGTCCAAAATGAAAATGATCCTAGGTTATGGGTATCCTAATAATGAATTATAACTCTGCAGATTGTTGAATTTCTTTTGGATGTATCACCTAAAATAAAATTAATCTAACACTTTCATGGAAAAGAAGAGAGATAATAAAAATAATATATCAAAACATGTAAATGGGGTGATACACTAGTAATTAAAATACTTATAATTTTCACAAGACACACTATGATACACATTCAAGAGATAAGGATATTAGTTCCACATGATTATTTCATAATAAATCATGAATCAATTATTAAATAAGCATGAGAGGGTAGATATCCACTTTCAACCTAAACAAAAAACTATGAATTGTGTTTATAATGACCTATGAGAACTACTGAGCACTTCCTGAAGTTGAGAAAACTTAGATATAAACAAGGAACATACATTTAATTAACTATAGTTCATGAATTCAAATAACATAGTTTAATCTAGGTTATAAAATGATGGAATTTAGTCTTTATTTCATCAAAAGGTGTTATAGTGCAAATCTTAGCATAGCCTAAGCAAGCCAAAGCATAGGAGTCTATTTCTCTAAAAATTGATAGATATTTCTTTATAAAAATTTAGAGAGTTTTTGAGAGCCAAAATGTTGTAGAAGATGAAACATATATAGAAAAAGGGAGAGAGACAGAGGTAACTATGATGTATTAGCATAAATTCAATGATGCTGACTCATGACCTTATTAATAATGCACAAATTTTATAAAATAATTAAATTTCCATTATCATTATCTAGATGATAGTTCCCCTTATTATAACTCTATGTTATTATCTATCTAATCTACTGATGAGGATCATGTCTTGGAATTGATAGAATTATACCACATCTACTTTGGATGGCTATAGGTACCTACTTATCATAGATGTGACCATGTTGATAGAATAAATAACTTTCATTATCATGTTTACATATGTATTTTCTCTAATATAAATCACATGTCCATTATATTTAAAAACTAAACCATTAATTAGTTTTCACATAGTCACAATATCTATAGAAACCTGCAAACTGCTTGATGTTTATTCCAACACTGCTAGTCCATCTTAGATATTTATATTAGGCATAAGAGACCTATTCTAAATTCAAAACATATATGAGCCAATGAGGATCCTCCATCTAAAATTAATTAACATGTCAATGAAATGACCTTGCAATAACATTGACATGCCCCAAGTTATCGACCAAAGGTCTTGTTTAAACTTTAATGGCGATGAAACATTATCCTTAACCATCTTGCCTATATGACTATGTCTATTATTGATCAAGATATAATGGTGATATGGATGCTTAATATTTTGTTCACCTGGGTTGAAGAACTAGTTCATCAACCTTCAATGGAAAATTTTTAGATTTCTCCTTTGTTTATTGGTTGTCAATTTCCAACTTGAACCATTTACATAGCGCCCAACTACTTAATTTTTATTAGTCTCTAAGATAGGTTAACTTGTTTGACTCCTTGTGAATCATTATATATGGGTTTATGAATTCACACAAGTCCTTTATTTCTTGCCAACAAAGATCTTTTAACATTTTTACTTGATCTCACATTATTGATCTGAATGTACAAGCTCATGCACACCATAGCTATCATTGGTCCCACAATACTATCAATTAATACACACTATCATATCTATGGTATGATTGAGAAATAATCATTGATCTAGCTTTGACCTACCTCTTATGTCAGTTACCTCATATTATTGGATCTCTGGTCAGTGAACCCACACTGTTGGTTCTTATCCAACTTATACATCTTTAAGGACTTTTAACCTGGGGAACTTTTGACTTGTTTGACTCTAAAAAATACATTAGATCAATTTCATCATTATGTGAGCTCATTCATACCATTATATTTTGATCAAATTTAAACCTTTTAAGGACCCTTTGAACCCAAACAATCACTTTATGGATCTTAAACTTGACAGTTGCACAAACGTCTCATTTTGCAAGCATATCTTTTAATGCTTAGATATTGAAGTAAAAATATCACACAAATATTAAATTAATAGAGGATTTTATTAGCACAAAGGACTTCATGGCACTAAAATTATTTGGGTCATGAGAGTTCCTGAGGTGAATTTATTAAATGCACAAGTGAACTGGTCCATTCTTTTTTTGGATGATGTCTTGGTGATTGTTCAGTTCTTAAATCATGCATAGTTAATATTTTATTGAATATTTCAAGGTTATAATTATATTTTAATGCATGTACAAGATATTTAATGTTCTTGAATGATTTGGACACCATGAAACCTGCTTAGATCATTTACATGATACAATTGTAGACATGTCCCCTAAAAATCAATTAGATCACAATTTAATATTGATTAAAGTGTTTCAAAAGAATTGTAAAAGATATATGATCTCTAATTGAGGTATGTCTAACCCTTGTGACATTGGGTCAATCTTCAATCAGGATCCTACTCAGATTCTAGACTCTTGGACTAGGTGTATTTTAGTACATAGACCAAATTTGGTCAATAGTAACTATGAAATAGTTTCTAACCAGTGCATAAATTTCCACAAGAGATCCATTTTATTCATCAACACTCTTACTATTATGTATAAAATTATTGTAATAATTTTTGAATGTCAGGTGAGTCAATTAATGGAAACATATCTGGACATCACCCTTTTTGAAGGTAAAATGGATTATGATCTCTGAAGGTCCCTTATCAATAGGATTCAAAACAAATTGGCAAGATGGAAAGGTCATCTTCTTATTAAAGTAGGAAAATTTCAGCCACTAAAATCCTTAGTACAAAGCATTTGGGTATACTAAATGTTGGTTTTTAAGATACCCGAAAAGCTGGCAACCAAGATAGAACAAATCCAAAAAAATTATGGAAGGGAATTGAGGACCATTTCAATTTTACTTGGTCTTGTGGAAAAACATTTGTGTCCCTAAATCAAATAGGGTATTAGGGCTCAAAATAATTAAATCTATAAATTGGTCCCCCTAGAAGAAATGGGCTATAAGATCATGAAACAAGATAGCGAATGGGATAGAAATATCAAGGCCAAAAACTTGGAAGGACCTGAAGGAGACTATCTATTCTAGGAAGAAGGTCCACCCAAAAGATCTTTATTCTAAAAGGCTATTTGTAATTGTAAAACCTGCTACTAAAAAGAATTAAATGGAAAATCATGAATGAGGAGAAATTTTATTTATTATAGGATTCTTGGATATCCACTCTCCCCCACACCTAATAGGGTATTTAGGTAAATTATGTTTGGGCTTTAAGGAGAGATGGGGAACTAAGGCTAAAGATTATTGGGATGAGGCTGATGGATCAAAATCATGGAATTTAATCCCCATAGAAGGCTTCAATTCTGAAGAAGCCCAAGTGGTTTAGAATCTCAATCATTCAAATACTAAAATTTGCATTCCCATTTTACCTAAGGAAGATCACTTTTTTTGGGTGGTTAAAGATAATGGGTAGTACTCGAGTCTCTTCTAGACAAGCTATTGACTTAGATATTAATTATAAATGAAACTATTAGAAAGACTTATGGATTAAACACCTAACTCTTAAGGTAAATTTCTTATTTTGAAAGGCTCTTCAAGATAAGATTCTAAATATGGATAGTTAGGCAAAGAGAGGAATGATTGTACCTAATTGATGCCTGTTTTATAGTGAAGGAAAATACTTAGTCCACCATTTATTCTTGTCCTCCCCTTCAAGTTCATGCATACTTGAATGTCTTTTGATAAAATTTAATCTTTCATGGTTTAAACTAGAAAACATTATTGATCTCATTAAGCAATGGAAATGTCTTTGGATCCTTTCATCCCTTTCCTTCCTTTGACATATAACCCTCCTTCACTAGTTCTAGGGTGTTTGAAAAGGTCAAAATGATAGTTTATTCTCAAACAAATGACACTATCCAAAAACAGTCCTTATTCATCTTTATCAAGCCATAAATTAAAACTAGAGGGCCTTCCACCATATGGAAAAAAAGTGAGATCTGATTCTAAACAATTGATCCTTAGGGAATGAGAGGTAGTACAAAAAATTAGGTCTCCTTAGAAATACCTACTACATAAACATGTTAGGTGGAAGCTACCACTTAAGAGATGAGTTAAACTCAATTTCAATGAGATTTCAAAAGGAAATCCATATTTTTATAAATGGGGAGGATTCATAATAAATTTGGAGGGAATGTTAATTTCGACATACGTAGGTGCCTTGTGAATTTGGAGTAACCATGTGGTCGAAGCCAAGGCAACACTCTAGGGCATACAACTTGATTCCAATCTCAATAGGGATAGAATAATAATCAAATGGGACTCACCTCTACTTCATTAATGCTTTAGATGGAAAAAACACTCCTTCCCACACAATAAAAACCCTCATACATGATTCTAAGTAGTGTTTGAATGAAATTTCATATTAATCCATAGTCCATACTTACCACGAGGTGAATGGGGTGGTAGACTTACTAATATTGGAATTTTATCCCTATTTTATTTACCTAGCATGTTGGATGCCATGTCATCAGTTAAATTTAAAATGAATTCACTTATGGATAGGATGATGATGCAACTATCATATGTGCATATTTTACAACTAAAGTGAGGGCATTCAAATAGTATACCCTACCATCATTTCATCATGTAGAGAGTTAATAAAAAAGGGTGGGGTAAATATTACACCTCAAGCTCTTTGAAGCTATTAGTTTTAAGTATTACTAGGGTTGGGTGAACTCTATTATCTATTCAATCTTTTAAGCTACAATCAAGATGGGAGGTGACAGGGACAAACTAGAATCGACATCCTATTTAGAGGTCTTGAGCATGAAAAATGTTTAAAAAATGTTATGTAAAGGGGGTCTAAATGAATTTATGTAGAGTTTCACCAGTCATGATTCCAACATCCCAAAGGAATTTATTATGTCATGGAATAAGAGGGATATGGAAATAAAAGGTATAAGAATCTCTATAACCAAGTAATTAATAGGCAAATTTATAGGAATGCCATGTGAAGGGGCTAAAGACTTCAAATATCAATCAAAAAATATGTAACTCATGTATATGTTAATTTCAACCAACAAGATCATTAAAATGGATTAAAAATAATTCCTCACTTAGATCTTTCATGACACTGGCCTAAAGTTTACTTGTAGATAATGAATTACATCATCCTCACAGGTAAGAATACTCTCATATTCTCACATCATTTCCTCTTGATGAACCATTTTCAAGGATTGAAAATTTGACTCCCATATTTCCTTCTTAAATACTTAGAGTTTATAGTACTCACATACTAGATCAATGAAGCCAACATAGTCATCCACCATATATGTATTCTTCTGCTAGTAAAACATAGTGATACCCTTCGAGGTAAGGAGGTCCCATCAAAGGGGTACTTTGTAGAGGAAGAATCCCCTAAATAATATCCTACCTTGGGATCTCACTTCCCATTTCCCAAATTTTCTCCCATAATCACCAATTTCAATATATCGATTAGGGTTCTTTCCCTGAAACTCACTATCATCAAGCCCAAACCCCTTATTTTGGAAGTGGGAAACTTAGTGGAGGTAGTGGGTAAAGGAAATAACCCCATATTAGAGGTGATAAAAACTAACAAGGATTAGGTAGAAGAGTTTTATAACAAATTACATAAAGTAAGGGTGTGCTTGGTAGGTTTAATCTAGGTATGGAATTTTATCAATAATGAGGTCTTCAAAATGATTTAATCTTTCTCTCAATTGGCAAAGGCTAAAGAAACTCCCTAGAAGTAACTTATCTAGGAGGTGGAGAGTTATTTCCTTGATCTCCCCATAAAATTTTCCCCCAAGAAGACCCCTAAGAAGGAACCTCCATGGAATAGACCTCGAATTATCTTGCTAAAGCAGGATGTGGAAGTCTCAAGCAAAAAAAACCCAAGTTAGAATCACCAAGAATAGACAAGCTTAGTAGAAGGATACTATGGATGATAAGGTACTTATGGAGGGATCCCCATCTTGGAGTATTTTATCCTTTTAATTTCATTTTATTTTTGTCTTATGCATTGATAGTTAGCTACTAGTTTTGATACTTTGGTTTTTGGCTCTCAACTTATGGAGTTTGTTTCATGTTATTGTACTTTGTCTATACACTAGTTCTTGGTCCCCTTAAAAATTATCTATTTACATAATCAAATAAAAAATATTAATGATGAGACTATTGTCAACATAAATAACACAAGGAGATTAGTTTCTTATATTGATCAATATCTAGCCTCCTACTATAAAAATTTTCAAAATTTCTACATTCTTCAAGACTCTTAACCATCCCATCTCATAAAATTGGGAAATGTGGAACCAACAAACACAAGTATCAATTCTAACAATCAAAATTCACATTACCTCTTATACCATTGATATATACTCTACTCCCTTAATAACTAATATACCTTAATTAGATACCTCATAAACATTAATTGGTATTTTTTTACTCAAACACAATAAATTACAAAAGATACAACCACATCACCTTAGATAGATTAAGTATCTTCAACATGTCAACCCATGTTAACCAAACCTAAAACAAATATACTTATTAACATAAAATTTAATATAATTCCAGCCTACTCTAAAAATATATACTATAACAATATGCACACTTATCTAATAATACTTTAATGGGTTTTGATGAATGGGATCCCATAGCGAAACTTTCACATCTACCATCTTAGATTCATTTTTTAGAATTTATGAGATTATCTCCTTGACATCAGAATTAGCTAATATAATTATTATTTGAAATAAACATCCCTCGACCTCTACCCATGAGTTACGAATCTACTTTATAAGGATATGTAGATATCATCCTTTGACAGTGAGAATAAATGTTTATCCTTGTTAATGAAATAGTATACACTTATTTTTCTCTCATATTTCCCGTACATTCCATGATTCTTAATGAGATATTGCTTCATAGAAAAGATCCACCATTATTCATTAGTGTAAAAATATTAGATATTCAAGTCAAAATCTCATTAATCAACGAAGGATCATGCATTTTTGTTACTTCCCTTTATTTTATTAAAACACTTGGATACTCTAAATGTAATATTAAATACATGCAAAGTAAATGTCAAAGATATGAAAAAAGATAAATGCTTTCATTAGGTTATGTTTAGCTTCCTATCACAGTTCCCCCTGTCATGGTAAATGTGAAAGTCATGATATTCAACATTCCACTCTCTCAAAATATATTACTCGATTAACTTTGGACACAAGACATGAGAGCAGTTCCCTCGTCAACATGCCAACATGTTATATTTTCTTATATTAGTGTTATATACAATATGTAAGGAGATTAAAATCCTTAAAATTTTGAACATTTCTATGAAAAATGTGTTTTAAAAACACCCACCCTTGAACCCTTATCTAACATCCCATTTCATGAATCAAAAAATTCTAATTATTCTATAAACACTACCAGAGATTATAATGGTCATCCTAAGTTAATACTAAACATGAAACGTAACCTTTTAGATTCAGATGATGATTCCTTGAACCAAATGAGATAAGTTTAAAAATTAAAACATAAGCTCTCTCCTAATATAATTTCTCAAGTACCTCCTTCTTTATGACCTTGATATCATCATCAACCATGTGATGAAATTCCATTTACCTTAGTGAAAACTAGGTATTATATGCACCATGCCTCTTCAAATAATAAAATCATTGATGCATGTACTGTTGACCTTTATACTCCTAATTATGATAATGGATATTATTTTTACAATCTATTTATATACATTTTTTCTCAAGATAGAAATTTATGGATAATTAGATATCATTAGTATTTACAACATTTTCCTAGTTTTACTCATATAGTTATATCTCTTGCTATAGTAAATGATGTTATTTCTTCTAATGTTCATATGTCTAAGATGGTGAAAATACACACTACTCCTCTAGTCACTATTGATCCTCTTTAGAGTATGATTATGGACTATACATGATATGAACATACCATTTTTATAGATACCTTGATCCTTCTAGCCTACTCCCTCCATAGATGTCAATGACACTACTTCAACCCATTATGAGTTCATCCATTAATGTGGTTCAACCTAGTTTTAATCCTATTATGCATTCTCATATTGGTAATGGCTTATTATCTTTTCATAATCTTGATCCTTTACTGACACAAAGGGTAGTTGAGCCTTATTATGATATCCATAGATTTGTTAGTCATTGGTCCAAGAATTATAGTGCACATGAGAAATAATAGGCATCCTATTTGGCTATCATAAATAGCTAACCTTCACAATATGCTACTAGATGTACTTATTGCTATTATGGTACACTTAACCATTCTTATACTTATTATTGATAGCTTAGGCAATACATTGATACAATGCATCCAACTATAGCTCAACCAAAAGACTAGAGTATACCACCTCTTAAGGTAATCCTAGAGTATATTACTCAATATGGGGAGGTTTATTGTGTTTTTAATAAGTGAAATTCACACCATATTAATAGGTTTCGAGTGGTTTAAGAATTTTTTTGAGATTCTTCAAGCCATATGCCTTCACTAGTCAACTTCATGATTTAGGTCATTTGTGAACAAAGTTTAATCCTTCTCTATAGGCTAGAACTTTACATAGATATGTAGATACCATTGTAATTTTGACACCTTTTCATAATAGTGAAAACCCCACAAAAAACATACCTCAAAAAAATCACAATAATTCTATCATACTTACCTTTTCTATCGATATGATATAGTAGGAAACATTTTCACGACTTTATATGAAGATTGATAAAAATCTAATTAATGTCAAAATTTAGTAACACATGGATGTGTCAGATGTTATGGATGATATTTGTGCCAAGATTTATAAATATTTATGAACACATCATGGTGTTGTATCACATTATTTATAATGCATTTATATAATTTAAATTTGATCTATGAGTATATATGGATATTTTGATTATTTATTATGATATATCATGGGTTATTTTATTTTCTCTTTCACATCTTTTTTTTTGAAATGAATATCTCATGAATTAATCTTATGGTTTAATTTCCTTTTTCATGGTTTGAATTTTTCTTCAAATTTTTTGTCTTATGCTTGTTCTATCTTTTAAAAACAAGATAATTATTATTATGGCATGGTTCTTAAACCCATATCCCTTAATTATCCTACCTTTACCATATCATCAGTTAACAAGAATACTACTCATTAAATCATGACATACACAAATC
>JARHVA010007989.1:337500-427500 GCA_037957365.1 Torreya grandis | reverse complement strand
AGTGAATTTTTACCTATTTATCATTAATTCCTTAGGAATTTACAACAAATTATAGGACATACACATTGAAAGTCCTATTTTATAATCTACCATAAAAATTATTAGGGAATATTTACTTAAAAATAATTATCCCACCATATAATTTTTAAAATCTATTATATCTTCCTATAAAAACTTTTAAAAATTTGAATATTAAAGCATCATTTACCTAACCCAAACTAGCTACTTCTACTATGTCCCCTAGCTTGCAATCATTGTCTCTAGTCCATAGTCTCTCTATTCACTCTCCTTGGTCTCTCAGAGCTCTTTTTTCTCATAGTAGTAAAATAAAAAATGAATAGTTTAAAAATCTTATATATATTTTAATTTTCAAATTCATTAACTACCAAATATTTAATAATAAATTATGATTTTAGCTCATAAATATGTTTTTACTAGCTTTATTTCTTAACTAAAATATGTTTTGGAATCCTTTTATTATAAATAATTTTTTGAGATATAGCACATACTTTCATAAAAAATTCAAATTTTCTCTTATTTTAGAGATCTACCTAATGTTTCATACATTGGAAGCCTCTTCATTTATCTCACATAGATTCATTCTCTTCTATAGTAGCAAGATATGTATTTTTAAAATTTTTCCTTTTAATTAATATAATGTTTTGTATTGTAATGTGTATTAAGTCAATGTTGTGGGTAGCTATATTATTTTCATGAAGCACCATCCTATGTTACAACTACATGAAATTTCATGGGATTCAAGTGGGACATATATATACACAATATTTTTAAAATTTATCAGTTACTGATATTTTTTCTATTACAAGAACTTGAAGAATCTCAATCTCTATAAGTGCATGCCTTAAAGGGTGCACCAATAAGGGTGTTGAAATACCTTCTATTCTTCACAAGATTGTTAAAATCTATACCACCACTTAAAACCAATACTAAATACTCCTGTATGTTTTCTTAGGCATTGAAACCCCACTTATACACTTTTATAAGTAGATCACTACCCAAAGTAGCCTGTAACTATGCAAAAACCCCTTTTTACCATGTTTCTTACAAGGTTGAGTGGATCAAACCCATTTTAGAATTTACAACATGTTACAAAACTATGTCAGCTTAAGCTAACATAGTTGAAGACTTAAAGACTTTATTTCTTTCCTATTGAGGTCAACATAATTGAATGCATCAGCTAAAATCTTGAGAGGGTTTAGGATCAATCCATGGATATATATAATCTCTTTCATTTCATTAATAAGAGATAATCAATCAATTATGCATCATTATTTCTCATAAATCTACTTATACAATCAAAATGAGGTTTCACTGTTTAGGTTTTGGCCTTGGAGAAGTATCAAAATTATTTTGGAAGTCTTGGATGAATATAAGAGGTATTTTATCCTAGATTTGATTCTTTTTTGTGATCCTTACAATCCCATAATAACCTCTTTCAAAACACCATTGGACAAAAGAGAGATTGAGGCACAATAGGTTCACTTCAACAAAGATATGTTTATTATTATCCCTTCATATTTATCTAAGTATATATTATAAAGTTAAAATGTATTATATTTTGTCTATCCTTACTTAGATCATTTCTATGTTATAGATATATTTATCTTTGCATGTTTATTATCTTCCCCATTTGTGTCACAAGCTTTGGTGAGCACTATATTAGCTTTCATATGTATTTATTATATTATCTTACATATTTATTTAGTATATTATATTGTTTAATATTATTTACAATCATTATATATAGTAAGGGTTATCACAAGATGACATCTGACTAGAGGCCTTAGAAACCTCTCCTTTGTGATAGTGTGATAAGAGATCCCTTAGTGTAGGTTTATTGGATCCATTATTTGTAATGACCTTGATTTAAATGTATACCCAATTGTACTTGTTAGTTGATTACCTTCTCTAACATTGAAAATTATTTATTAGGATAAGTTATAAAACTGACTAGTTTTGCTTGAATACATCCTCTAGAGTGTAGAAAGAGACCAAGGTTGTGGTGTCAAGATGCCACTACCATACAAAGAATGGAAAGGAGTATCAAGAAATTTATGGTGGATGGAAAGCCAAGGGGATGGCTATAAAGACATAACCAGGAATAGGAAATTCAAATTATATTCCCAATAAGCTAACATGAACACCAAACCTACATAAAATCACCTCCTAAAAATATTAATACCATCTTTTTAGTAAAAATATTCCCTCTACAACATTTTTATTTAAGAAACACCCCATAATGTTTTTTAAAACCTCTAAAAAATTCTTCATCATACACTTCAAAACCCTTAAATATGGTTTTTTAAGACAAATCATTAGTAATTTTTATAACTAAACTCAATATTTTAAATTACTAATATAATATAAAAAACTAGACATTTGTATAGTAGAATGGATCTCATACCATATCAAAATATTCACTAAGTCACTAGATCAATAAAATGCACTTGGTGCAATGAAGAGTAAAGAAATTTCATTGAATAGATGTGAGTAAATTAAAATGGAGAATAATGCAAAACTAGGATCAATCCATCTAACACATTACTTTGATTAGATTCAATGAATTAATTAAAAATAGATTTAGCAAAATTACACATATAGGTGGAATATAGGCATGACCCAACATCATCATGCATGTTGTATTATTTCCCTGATGACCTAAAAATACACCTAAGTGAGACCTAACCAAGCCAAATAATATGTATAGGGAACAACCATGAAATTCAAGAAAATAAACTACACCAAAAATATGAATTTTGTAAATTTTCCCATGCCTACTTGGACCATGTTGCTTCTAAAAATATTTAAAAATTTGACTCTTCCATTGCTTTCTAGATTAATTTCTTACTTTCTCTATGCTTGTGTTATGGAATTTAAAGTTTCTTGATCTATGGGTTCTGTGAAGCCTTTCTCCACCAAGTGCAATAAGTCATGAAAAGAAAATAATGTCTTCATATTATGCTCTATCAATCATAATTATTTAAATTTAAATGCATAATTTTTCATTGAGTATAATTATTTTCTCTCACACCCACCATTAATTTTTAGAAACTTGATTGAACAAAAAATAAACAAAGTTATCTCATGGATATTCCTTCATAAATAGTCAAAAATAAATTTTCATGAATAAATTCAATGAATCTAATACCAATTTGAAGGATATGAGAGATACATGCAACATATATATACACAATAATCTACTTAAAGCATAGTTTTAAATAAAGCTACGTCTCTTTGATGGAAAAAAAAGAACATACTATTAAAACTATGATTATAAAGAATGTTGCACCTTCATAAAAAATAATTATTCTTATTTATTGATAAATAATAAAAGGAAAACTAATTCTCTTAATATAAAATATTAGAGATATTTTTTTTTAAAAAAAATTGATCATGCAAGGATTTTTAAAGTAACAAACAAAACAAATTTAACTAATGAAATGTAGGAAATTGCCAACTATGATAAAATAATTTATTCCTTACAAACGATGATATATCTCTAGAAAAAACACGTTAGAGTAAATATCATATTATAATATATGAGTCTAAAAGAATAAATAAATTATATTAATCTATCTAAAGAGCAATACTAGTCTTGACACCTTATAAATTTTGAACATAAATCAACTTTAGATTAATATAAATTGTTTATATTTTTAATTTTCAGCCATGATGAGTTGGACATTAAAAAATTATTTACAGGTTTGAAAACTAGGATAAATTTATAAAACACTTATAAACTCATTCCATATGCCATAAGAGTATTTATATTAATATTCTATCCTTCCCATTATTGATCATGTGATCCTTCCTTCTACCAATAATCTATAATGGAAGAATCCTAAAGGTGTTGAAATAAATGGTTAATTTCTCCATTGTCAATCATTTAATGTGAAAAAATATTCTCAGGCAAGTATAAGGGATTTCAAATCATGATCAACATGGAATAACATACATGATAAATATTTATGTTTGGATGATGTTTCAATCACTACAAGATACATGACTCCATTAAATAAGCTATGCCAACTTGGAAAAACAAACAAGTTAGTCTGTACAAGTAAAGTCTTTTTAAGACCTTTATATATTTGAGGCATATGTAATGTTTTATGTAATGAATATAAGTTAAAGATATTTTTATGAATGATGTATTATTGTATTGTATCCTATATCTTCCTTAAAATTTGTATAAGATCAATAAGAATATTTAGGGAAAGTGAAGATAAAAAAGAATTGATAGAAACATAGTAAAACAAAAAATGCACCAAATAAAGATCAAAATTATGGCTAGCCCAGTAGTCAAATTTGAAGGGTATTATATTTAGTGAAGTCACCCAATCAAAAAAATAATTAATAATAATATGAGAAGTCATCATATCATACAATAGTATATTGGATCATAGGCATGGCAATGACCAATAGTCTCATTGAGACTCAAATTCCCATATTCATAGGTAAGAAATGTGATTTTGGTCTTTTAATATGAAACCATTATTATACTCAATATAAGTGTGGGATATTGTATAAAATGGGTTTTTAGAACCCAAATATCAGGCAGCCTATTAGGCTTTGTCATAATCTAAAAAATACCAGCCTAGAGATAATAAGAAAAAAAAATGCAAAAACCCTGTATTTTATCCAGGAAATGGACGAGTCTATTTTTAATAGGGTTGTAGTATCAATTAGATATAAGATGGCATGGGGTACTCTACAAACTGTTTATCATGTAACAACTAAGGTGATGGTATCTAAATTAAATATTATAATGACAAAGTTTTAGAATTTACATAGGAAGGATTATGAGTTTGTAGACTAGATTTTAATCAAGTTATGAATATAGTTAATCAAATTATAATACATGAAGCGGATATATTTGATCATAATTTTGTATCAAACAATATTTAGATCCTATCTAATAAGTTTGTTTTTATTCTAGTTGTTATTGAAGATTCCAAATATCTAACAAAACTATCCATAAATGAGTTATGTGATCTCTATCATCCCACTAATCAAGAGTTAATAGGAACAATAATTCATATTTAAAGAATGGATTTAAATTTCATATTTAATTCAACATAGGTAGAGCTATAAATAATAATCATAGTGATGGAAGGACCATTCTATAATAAGGTGGAAGGACAAATCATGTTTTCAATTCTTACAACACTAGAGGGTACAACAACCATCAGTTCCAACAATAATGCCAAAGTTATGATATATTTAGTATTGAGTATTATTATTGCATTAAATTTGGTCATATACATATAAGTGAACAAAAAAACAAGTAGATGTTAGTATAAAAAATATAAATTTATCAAATATGTCAAGTATATAAATTCTAAGTCATTATTCATTACATGTCATGTTGATCAAGATAACTATAGTAATATATGGTTTTTAGACAATGGGTGTAGGGACCATTTGACTAGAAACATACCTATTTATTTTCAAAATTATACAATTCTATGAACACAACATTTAATATGGGTAATTATAATAAAGTGTTAGTTATGGGTAAATACATGATTAATATTTTTACAAAATATGGTAAAAAAAATCAAATCACACATGTTGATTTTATGCCTAGAATATAGAGTATAGAGATACCATAGCTCATGTTGTTGGCTAACAATGGAATAGGAAAATTATACATAAGGGTTATAGAGTATTATTTGAATATGATGTGTATATCATATTTGATAGACCTCATAGTGAAATATTGATTGTAAGGTTGAGATGCCAATAACTGAATATTTCCACTCTTCATTAAGAGAAAAAGTCAGAAGATAGCCTCAAGAGAACTTATTCAAGATGAATTTAATTTTTAGGTAGTATATTTATATCACACATGGATTTAATATCTAAGGTATGGACACCCTCATTTTGGAAGTTTGATTTTATTACAAAAAAATAAATTTTGACATGATTACTACCAATTAAGCAACTAACACATTCGTGTGAAATTTGGATTATATTAAAAAAAAATAGGGAAAGTTTTATAACCTTACATACCAAACACACCATTAGAGCTTGTTCATATTGACTTATGTGGACCAATGTAGGATCTAAACTTAGGAGTAAGTCTTTATTTTCTTACTTTCATTGATGATTTTAGCAAGAAAACATGGATATATTATCACAAGAAGAAGTTTGAAGCCTTAAAAATATTCAAGGATATCAAATCAATAATTGAAAAATAATGTAGATCTAGTACATAAAGTTACTCAAGTCTGAAAAAGGTGGATAATACAAGTCAAATGAGTTTTTATATTTTTATAAATATCATGAAATTAAGAAGCAATTTATGAAAATGTAGAATAAACAAAAGATTGTTGTTGAAAAGAGGACGGATATAGCCAAAATCATGTTAAAGACAAAACATCTATCTAAAGAATATTTTGGAAAAAGTAATAGTGTTTGAAGTGTATATTCTAAACATGTGTCCTACAAAGAGTGTCAATTAAAAATTCCATATGAATAATAAAAAAACAAGAAACACAATTTATCCTACTTAATAACTTTTGGATGTGGAATATGAACATGTGATAGAATAAAATAAAATAAAAAAGGATAATAGAGGTGAAAAATGAATTTTTATTGGTTATAGTAAATAGTTAAAAGCCTATAAACTATATAATCCCATTCGTAAGAAAGTAATCACCAACATATATTTTGAATTAAATAAATAAGAAGTTTGAGATGGAAGTGGTGATAGAGAAACATAATTTTAGAAATAATACTTCAAGATGAAGAAGAACAAAAAGAAAAATGTGTGAAAAGCGGTGAGGCCAATACACAAACCCTAATAATAGGTACTCCAATAAGATAACTCCCATGAGACAATTCAAGATAGTTGATAACACCAAGGAATATTTTAGAAGGTGAACCATTAGGTCATCATACTCACACCTCATAAGTAAACTGTGATGAATCTAATTTTACAATAGCCTCACTAAGATCTCTATATAGAGGTAGGAAAACAAAAAGTTTTAAATCTATTTATGATTATGGATAAGAAAATTTATATTTATATTAAATTTTTGCCTTATTCTTCATGATCTTATATATTTTGAAGAGGTGAGCAAGGAATAAAATTTGATCAAAACCATGGATGAAGAGATGGATTCCATTGAAAGGAATGAAACATGGAGGTTATTATATCTCCCTAAAGAAATATATTTCATAGGATTCAAATGGGTCTATAAAACCAAGTTCAATGTAGAAGACAAGTTAAAATAATACAAAGCAAGATTAGTATCAAAAGGTTTTTCATAACATCATGAAATTGAATACAACGAGACTTTTTCACTAGTTATAAGGATTAGTATATTAAGAATTGTCTTACTTATAATAACATAAAAAAGAAGAGAAATTTTATTAGACGTATGACAAATAAACATTTATGAATGGTTTTTTAAAAGAAGTGTATGTACCATAACCACTAGGCTATGAAATGTATGGACATGAAGATAAATTACATAGATTGAAAAAATATCTTTATGGTCTCAAACAAGAACTAAGAGTGTGGTGTATTTGAATTAAATAATACCTAATTAAAATGGATTCATCAAAATTAGTAGTGATCCCACACTACATACAAAGTTCAATGAGTAAGGTCAATTTTATATTGTCTATTTATATCTTGATCACTTGATATTTGCTAAAAAATTATCTATAGACATGTTCAAAATAAATAAGAAGAGATATTTGTAACATATAAATTAGATTGGTGTATAGAGAGAGCTATAGTGTCAATCTTCAAATCTCAGCTTCTCCTTGAGGTGGAAAGGGAAGATGAAGAAGAGGAGAAAAGGATCTGCACCATTTGGTGAAGAAATAGTTGCATTTAGGGGAAGCTTATTGATAATAAAAGATAAAAATGTTATTGAAAAAGGGATTCTGGTTGAATCATTGAATCTATGCAATGTAAAATATTCTAATGTCTTACCTTCAATAGAAGGATTCATGGAAAGGGATAAATATAATTTGGGTTTATAGATTATATGGGAAGAAATAAATGATAAAAAAACATGTATTGATGGACTAGGGATTAAATGCAAAAAAAATAAGAGAGACCTAGATCTTTAGATCCTTTGAATTTGAAACAAATATTGACACATACTACTCATGAAGTTTTGAAAGGGATGGCTCATTGGATTTTAGTTTGTAAAACTTATAATCTTTGGAATATAAGAGTCAGTTTGTTGAGAGGAATTCCACACTCTATTTTTTGGAAGGGGGTTTTTCTTTGGGACTTGACTACTTTTGTTACTTATAATAATTTCCCTTTGATGAGTCTAGGAGGATAGATATGGTTGACACTTTCTTGAGTTACCTTTTCTCTTGATTGGCTCTATTTTCTTAGAAAGACCATATTCAAGTCAATGAGGTTTTCAAGGAATGTGTCTAGCTAAGATGAGAGAATTTCCACATCCCTTACTCTTAACTATTTGGGTGAAAATATTTTTCATTCAAATGGATCGATCCTATGACCTATGATTACGAGGTGGAAAGGAATGAGCACCTTATCATTGGTCATGTTTTTAATTTTCACTTAGAAAGAGTGTGAGATGGACATATTTACACATGATTCCCTCGCACCTAGATGATTCATACCTAGGTTTAGCATTAGATGAGGAATTTATTCCTTAATTTAAGATGGCATTAATGGGTTAACTAATTAATTGTTAATACAATTCTGTTGTGTAGAATGGCAATCTTTTCTTGTGTATATAGGTAATTTATATATTCTTAAAATCAACTCATTTTTATTAGTGTTTTGGTGGAGATATATTAATTAAGGAATGGCTAATCATTCTAGGTTCCAGATGTGATGCATTTGATGGCTATGGTTATTTGGTTTTAATCTTTCCCCCTCCAACTAGGGCAATAAGATATTATCCTTGTGGTGATTTACTTAATCTAATTTTTCTTATTTTATATTTTGTGATTCAAACCTACATGCTTGGGAAATGGATGACATCAAAAATTTGGATTTTCTTAATTTTTTGAATGGCTAAGAGGTTTGTTTTCATCTTTTGTTAGGTTTTGACTTTTCCTAATCATTGCATTTGGAGCATGAGATATTTATTTTTGATCATTTTTTTATTGTCAAGCTTTTTGGGCCTATTCAAAGATGAACCGTTGTGTGTTATCCCATTGTTTTGAACTTTCACATAAATGGTCTTGATGCGACGTGTCTTTTCAAATTTCAATTTTTAACCTTGTCTACCATTTTTGGGTATGATGTGTCATGGTTAGTTTATCTTTAATTTTGACTCTTTCAAGGGGAATTACCTTGCATCTGCTCTAACATTTAGTTTGATTAGAATAGTTATTATATACTTTGTACTTTCTACCCCTTACTTTCCTCTTTTTGGGTGGTGTTCTCCTTGTGGTTGGCAAAAGGGGATTCATTAATTGTATTTTTGGCCCATTTGGTAGACCCATTTGGTTTTTTAGATTTTTGGTTTTCTTTACTACCTAAATTGGTATACAGGCTATTGGGGACCTCTTTGGTAACATTAGGCTTGCTTGATAGTTCTATTTAGGTTTTGGGTCCTTTGGGGACATTGATGATTATGTATGTCATGGGGATGCTAGTTTTATTGGATATATAATTAGTTCTTGTTAGGATGACTCTTTCATTATGACCTTTTACCCAGAGTGCCTAATTATTATCTTTATGTTCACTAGAGGTATACTTAGTCCTCACTTTATGTTTGGATCTAGATTCCAATTAGTATTTAAAGGTGGGTTTACATTAATTAGAAAAAAACATGAAGAGAGAGTTTGAAATGATTGATTTTGGATTGATGAGATATTATCTAGGCATTGAATTTGTTCAGTTAGATGATGGTATTTTCATTTTTCAGTACAAGTATGCCAAGGATGTGTTAAGAAGATCAAAATGGTGAATTACAATCTAGAACCAACTCTAGTTGTAATTATAACTAAGCCCAACAAATAAAATAAGGGATTTAATGTTAATCAAACTACGTAAGAAAACCTCATTGGAAGTTTGATATACCTTATAGATTCAAATATGAGTATAATGTATTATGTTAGTCTAATTTTAAGATTTATGGAGTCACCAAAAGAATCAAACTAAAAAGTTGAGAATATTGAGATATGTATAAATAATAATAAAACATTGATTACTATATTTCACAACTAATGATTTTAATTTTATTATTTATATTGATAGTGAGCTTACAAGTATCACAAATTATAGGAAGGGTACTCTTGGATGTGTTTTCCACTTTGGATCTAATGTATCCCCATGGGAATCAAAGAATCAACCTATCATGACAATTTCATCATCTAAGCAAAGTATGTGGCGGTGACATTAGCAACATATCAAGTGGTTTGGATACTTCAAGTATTGTCATATTTAATACACGATCAATAGAATTCAATACCAATATTTTTTTTTAATAAGTATATAATTGCATTATCAAATAATTAATTTTTTCAATGTCATATCAATCACATTACTATCATGTATCATAATGAACGCAAAAACTATCAAGAACAACAAAATTACCAATAGGTCAAGATCTTGAAATAATACTTAGATAATCCTCAACTTATAATTTATATTTGACATGCAAAAACCATTCTTAAATAATCCTCAAATTATAATTTATATTTGACATGCAAAAATTCAAAAAAAATAGAATCTAAAAAAAATGTCTATTTTTAGCAGCCACTATTTATAGTAAGTTTCACATGTAAGAGTGAAAGACTCTAAAAAAATACATAAATAACCTAAATACTAAAATTATCCTATGGAATGAAATTCAATTTAATTTGACTTCAAGTTCTAAAAAATATACAATTTTTAAAAATAGAAAATTCCTAAAAAATTATTAAACATTAATTTTGGGCCCTTAGATGATCACATTTGGCCTCCAAAAAATATCAAAATCAAATCTAAGTAGATAGACTGAATTAGATAAGAATAAAACTTTTTATATGGTTATTTTGGTATGTGGAAGATCTCAAATGGAATTACGAGTCAAAATTTATGGCCTTTGGAAGGTTAGCTTATTTTTTTGCATCATTCTCCTCTGGTTGATAACAACTCAGCTCCTATGAGTTGGCCTGATTATACATCTAACATTTGTCTTTATCAATATTCTTTAGCTCCCATTGTTTAATTTAAATGATCTCTTCAGGTTACAATCCTTCCCACTTCATCAAATACCTGTTATAATTCCCTTGCCTTGTGTTCACTATCTTCATATCTAAAACCTGCACTATTTTTTATTTCTTCTTCTTTGGAACTTGTTGCTCCCAATTTAATTATTCATCTTCATCATCCTCTCCATGTAATTAATATAAATATGAAACATTAAATACTAGAGATATATCAAAATTCTATGGTAAAATTACATGATGGGCATTATCATTAAGATTCTTCATAATTCTACATGGTCTAATTTTTTTATACTTCAAATTATTTTATGTGACTTTTGGAAATCTCTCTTTCCTAAGGTAAATAATTGAAAACACTCCTTCAAATAACTTAGTTCATCTTCTGACATTAATAGCTACCTTATATTTCTCACTACTTTCTTGTAACTTTTTTCTTACTCATTTTTGTAACTACTACATAAGCTCTGCAAATGATTTTACATCATCACTAATTTGATCTAAAAATATAAATTTCACTAAATCTAAAATACCCAAAGGATTTCTCACATAATTTTTTTTGAAAATGTGACTTTCCTATTGAACTATCCACTAAAATATTATATTCAAACTTAGCTTATGGCAAAGCCAAATCCCATTGTTTTGGCTTTTCTTTCACTATCCATGTCAATAAATTTCCCAAGATCCTATTCATAACTTCTATCTTTCCATATATTTTTGGGTGATATGGACTAATGAATTCTATCTTAGTACACATCTTCTTCCACAAAGTCCTCTAAAAATGACTTGTAAATTTTGTATCCCTAATTGAATTAATAGTTTTTGGAACACCATGCAATTTCACAATATTCATAAAAAATAATTTTACAACTCTAGTCGCATCATTGATTTTATTTCATGCAACAGAATAATCCATCTTAGAAAAATTGTATACAACAATAAAAATTGAATCATTACCTCTCTATGTGTTTGACAATCCCAACATAATGTCCATACTAAAATATGTCTATTATCATCTTGGAACGAGTAATGGCATATATAGTCCATTATTTTATGCATGTCCTTTAGCCACATAACATATTATGCACCTTAAAACATACATTGTCACATCTCTCTTCATCTTTGACAAAAAATAATTTTTCACCACCATAGCTATTGTCGTCATCTTACCAAAATGTCCATCCAAACAAACACTATGTAATTCACTTATTATATTGTCTCATAGAGACCCAACTAGAATGCATAATTGTTTCTCATTGAAGAGATAAACTTCTTGTATATGATACTCATCATAAATAATATCTATCCCACCTACTAATGTACTTCAATACTGTTTAACTATCTTTCCAAAATATGGATCAGTATCATATAACTATTTGATAACTTTAAATCCAACTAACTCACTCACCATAATAGTTAATAATGTTACTCTCCTGCTCAATGCATCAGCTACCTGATTCTGTTTACCCAATTTATACATCAACACAAAAGTATACCCATACAAGAAAGAAACCCAATTTGCATGTCTACTATTGAACTTATTTTGTGTATTCACATAATTCAAAGCCTCATGATTTGTAAATAGGATAAACTCATTAGGAACCAAGTAATGCCTTCAATGTCTTAATGCTTATACAATTGCAGAAAGCTCAACATCATAATTAGAATACTTTGTCCTTACCTCATTCAATTTCTTACTGAAATTTGCTATGGGCTTTCCTTCTTGACTCAACATAGAACCAACTCCCACAAATGAAACATCACAATCAACTTCAAACACTTTGATAAAATCCATTAATGCTAAAAATGGTCTTTCTATAATCTTTTTCTTTAAAATTTTAAAAAAAATTGTGGCTACTCTAGTCCATGTAAATTCCTTCCCTCTCATGCAATTTGTTTTTGGTGCCACAATACTACAAAAAAAATTATTAAAATTTATGTAAAAAGTTGCTAAACCATGGAAACTTCTTACCTATGTAATAATTTTTGTAATAGGCCACTCAATAATTTCCTTTATCTTTTTTGCATCCATTTTCACACCATCTACTAAAACTACAAATATCAAAAATACTAAACTATTCTGCATAAACATAAACTTCTTTAAATTTACATATAACTTCTCCTTAACAAATCCATTACGATTCTCAAATGATTTAAGTGTTCGTTAGTCTTACTAAATATTAAAATATCATCAAAATAGACCACCATAAACTTACCAATATATTCTCTTAGCACTATATTCACCAACCTCATAAATGTGCTAGGTGCATTAGATAATCTGAATGGCATCACCATAAACTCATATAATCCATATGTATTTTTGAGTGTAGTTTTCCACTCATCTCCTTCATTAATTCAAATATGATAATAAGTACTCCTTAGATCAATATTCATAAAAATATTTTTATCCTACAAGCACATCCGTCATATCATCTAAACAAGGTATAGAAAACCTATAATTTATTATAATTTTCTTAATTTTTCTATTATCCACACACTCTCTTATCACTTTTTTTATTAGTAGTTTAGTAACCTGTTTATTTAATTATGCATGTTCTATTGGATTCACCCTGTAATTTTTTTGAGTGGGTAGAGCTGATCCTAGAATCAAATCAATGTGATTATAAATATCTCTCTTCGGTGGCAAACCATAAGGTAACTCATTAGGAATAACATGTGCGTATTATTTCAACACTTTTGATACATCTATTGATATTGGCACCATTTTTATTCTTTATTCTTTGCTTCTAATGCATAACAACAACCTACTACCTTCATATCCTAGATAAATGATTTAGTAGAGAGCATGATTTATGTCTTCTCTTCATCTATAAGAGGTAAACAAACTACCTTTGTACCACCTTTCCAAAAAGTGTATGTGTTCTTTGCTCCATCATGAACTATTTTCCTGTCAAATTGTCATGATCTCCCCAATAGAACATGACATGTATCAATCAGAATAACATTAAACCATATTTCATCATTACAAATTTTTCTTATAGAAAACTTGATTAAGAACCTTTTATCTATCGTAACCTCATTCCCATTCTTAAACCATGAAATCTGATAAGGGTTACGATGCTTTTCACATTACAGATTTAGTTTTTCAATCATTTGTTAAAAAAAATATTTTCACAACTACCACCATCTATAATTACTTTTCATACTTTTCCACATAAAGTACATCTTGTTTGAAAAATATTTAATCATATCCATGCATCATCACCTTTATTCTACACATGTTACTTCCTTGTAGCGATCATGGTTACATCTATTGGTGTAACTTCAATATTTTGCTCTTCTATTTCAGCCTCAACTAGATTTACTCTTAGGTGATCTTCTTGCCTCCTTTCTTGATCTTAATAATTTAGACACTCAAATTCTCAATGCCCTTCTTCTTCACACCTATAAAATATATAATATCTATGTTGATTTAGAAATCATCCTCTAATACCACCATAATCTTGTCTTCTTTGAAATCCTATTCCTCTTTGTTGGTATTGAAATCCTTGCCTATTGTCATCTTGCCTTTCTGTACCACATGATGATTCATCTTTATTGGCATTAAAGTCATCTTTGATGGTATTAATCCCACCTCATACCCTTAATGGAGGGGATTTTCCTCTTCTTGGACCAGTAGATGTTATAAAATTTTATTTATTTTGTTTTACTTATACTTTTAAAGCTAATTGATAAGCCTCCTCCATGCTAAGTATAATATGCATGCTTAATTCATTTTGAATAGAAAATTCCAAATCATTTACATAACTTGCAGCTATCTTCTATGTTGTTTCATCATCCTCCACTCAAATGAAAAGTTTGTAAATTTTTTCTATATACTCTTATATATTGTGATCTGTTTGTCTAAAATTTTGAAGTCTTTTGTATAGGGTTTGTACATAATCCATAGATAGAAATTTATCCCTCATCTTTTTCTCCATATTTTTTCATGAATTAATCTTCTCTTTACCTTTTATCTATCTCTCTTTTTACAAGATATCCCACCAAATCATTTCATGACCTTTTAATTTCATGCATGCAAACTTTACCTTCTTGTCTTCTCTCATAGTCTTCCACTCGAAGATCTTCTCCGTGCTATTCATAAAATTTATCAAATCCTTTAGTTTTAGATTGTATCTATAATATGGAACATCAACCCTGATTTCTTCATTTATACCTTCTAAATCCCAAACCATTCTCTCTTCTATTGATGGCAGTTACTCTTACTGTTCTTCTTCTTGCTAAACTTCTTCATCATGATATGTGTCTTTGTCATCCCCACCTTGTCTTCTCTATTGATTGGTGATACCCTTTGTTAATTTTTGAAGTTGATTCTAAATATTTTGTATAGTTTGATTTATTTGTGAAACACCTCCTTGTCCTCTAACTATTCTTTACTGCTTCAAGATATGAACTCACTTTGATACCAGATAATGAACCTAAAAACTATCAAGAACAAGAAAATTACCAATAGACCAAGATCTTGAAACAATAATCAAAATTGATTCATATTGATTACTTGAAATAATCACAAACCCAAACCATTCTTAAATAATCCTCAACTTTAAATATGGAGTTGACATGCAAAAATTCAAAAAATCTAAAATCTTAAAAGAAAGGTCTATTTTTAGTAGCCACTATTTATAGTAATTTTCACATTCAAGTGCGCACAACCCTAAAAATTTATTGAAATAACATATATACTAAAATTATCCTATGGAACAAAATTAAACTTAAATTGACTTTTGGTTCTAAAAATTATACCATTTAAAAAATATAAAATTATCAAAAAAAATCATTAAACATCAATTTTAAAGCATCAGATGATCATGTTTGGCCTCTAAAAAATATTGATATCAAATATAAGTAGATAGAGTGACTTAGGGTATAATTTAAATTTTTGATATGGTCATTTTGGTGTGTGAAAGAGCTCAAACATAGTTATGAGTCAAAAGTTATGGCCTCTAATAGGTTGGCATTTTTTTTCTACATCATTCCCCTCTAATTGAAATTAACTCAGCTCCTGTGAGTTGGCCTGATTATATTGCTACAATTTATCATTATTAATCTTATTCAAATCCCATATGGTAATCCAAGTGTTGTATTATTGGTTCAATCCTTTTTACTATACCAAATATCTATTATAATTACCTTGCCTTGTGCTCATTATCTTCATATCCAAAACCTGCACTATTTTTCTCTCTTCTTCTTTAGAGCTTGTTATTCCCAATTTAATTATTCATCTTCATCATCTTCACCATATTATCCATGGAATTAATATAAATTTAAAACATTAAATAATAAATATATATCAAAATTTTGTGGTAAACATACCTCATAGGCATTACCATTGATTTTCTTCACAATTTTACATGGTCTAATTTTCTTTTACTAAAAATTATTGTATGTGCCTTTTGGAAATATCTCTTTCATTAAAGAAACCATTACCAACTCTCATTATTCAAATACCTTGGATATTTTTCTAAATTTTTTTGCTACCTTATATTTCTCATTACATTCCTATAACTTTATTTTTACTCCTTGCAAGTGTTGCATATGCTCTGCAAACGCTTCTACATCATCACTAATTTGATATGTAATTGGTAATTGTATCAAATCATAAATACCCATATGATTTTTCCCATAAATAATTTGAAAAGGTGACTCTCTTATTGATCTATTCAATGAAATTTTATATGGAAAATTAGTTTTTGGTAAAGCCAAGTCCTATTGTTTTGGCTTCTCTCCCATTATGCATCTCAATAAATTTCCCAAGATCTTATACACAACTTATATTTGCCCATATATTTTTGGGTGAGTTGCACTAAGGAAATGTAGCTTAGTACCCATTTTCTTCCAAAAAGTCCACCAAAACTAACTTAGAATTTTTTGTCCCTATTTTAAGCAATAGTTTTTTGAGCACCATGTAATCTCACAATATCCATAAAAAATAATTTTGTAACTATAGTGGAATAATTGGTTTTCTTACATTTAATAAAATGAACCATTTTATAAAATTTTTCTACAATAATAAAAATTGAATCATTGCTTCTCTTTGTGTTTGGAAATCCCAACAAAATGTCCATACTCAAATCTATCTATGGTCCTCTTGGAACTGGTAACGACATGTATATTCTAGTATTTTGTGCATGTACTTTATCAACATAACATATTTTTCACCTTGAAACATACCTTGTCACATCTCTTTTCATATTTTTCCAAAAATACTTTTCCTCCACCAAATTTATTGTCTTCATCTTACCAAAATGTTCAACAAAAACACCACTATGTAATTCTATTACTATATTGTCTCGTAGGGACCCAACCGGAATACATAATTATTTCCCTTTAAAGAGATAACCTTATTTTATAACATAATGATCATGAATAATATTTGTCCCACCTACTAATAGATTCTTGTACTATTCAACTATCTTGCCAAAATATGGATCAATATCATATAATTCTTTGATAGCTTCAAATGCAACTACTTCACTCACCATAGTAGTTAATAATTATACTCTCTTGCTCAATGCATCAGCTACCTGATTCTATTTTCCTAATTTATGCTTCAGCATAAAAGTATACCCCTACAAGAAAGAAACCCACTTTGCATGCATACTATTTAACTTCTTTTATGTATTCACATAACTCAAAGCCTCATGATCTGTAAATAGGATAAAATCCTTAGGAACCAAGTAATGCCTCTAATGTATTGATGCTTTTATAATTCCATAAAGTTCAACATCATAATTAGAATAATTTTTCCTTATCTCATTAAATTTCTCATTGAAATATATAATTGACTTTCCTTCTTGACTCAACACAGCAACAATTCCCACAAATGAAGGATCACAATCAACCTCAAACATTGTGTTAAAATATGGTAATGCTAAAATTGGTATTTATTTAATCTTCTTCAACATTTAAAAACTTTTTGTGGTTACTCTAGTCCATGCAATTTCCTTCCCTCTCATGCAATTTGTTATTGGTGCCAAAATACTACTAAATTTTTTATTAAACATTTTGTAAAAAGTTGATAAACAATGGAAACTTCTTACCTATGTAATGATTTTTGGAATAGCCTACTCAATAGTTTCCTTTACCTTTTCTTCATCCATTTTCACACCATCTACTAAAACTACAAATCCCAAAAATACCAAACTGTTATGCATCAATGTGCACTTCTTCAAATTTTCATAAAACTTCTCATTTCTTAACAAACCCATTACCATTCTCAAATAATATAAGTATTCCTATTTAGTCTTATTGAATATTAAAATATCATCAAAATAAATAACCACAAACTTACCACTATATTATCATATCACTGTATTGATTACCCTCATAAATATGCTAGGTGCATTAGACAATTTGAATGGAATCACCATCCACTCATATAAGCCATCCCTAGTCTTGAATGCATTTTTATACTCATCTCTTTCATGAATTTAAATATGATAATAACCACTCCTTAGATCAATCTTCATAAAATATTTTTATCATGAAATCACATCCATCATATCATCTAAATGAGGTATAAGAAACATATACTTTATAGTAATTTTATTAATTGCTCTACTATCAACACACATTTTCCATCATCCATATTTATTTAGATTTAGAAATGCTAGTGTTTCACATGGATTCATACTCTCCTTTATCACTTTATTCCTTACCAATTCCATAACCTATTTATATAATTCTACATGTTCTATTGGACTCTTACTATAAGTTAATTGATTCAGTAGAATTGATCTAAGAATCAAATCAATGTGATGTTAAATATGTCTCATTGGAGGTAAACCATTTGGTAACTCATCAATCATAACATTTGCATATTTTTTAAACATTCTTATTTCTTCTATTAGTATTTTAACTATTTTTGTTTCATCATTTTTTTCTAGTAATGCATAATAAGAACTTGCTACCTTCATATTTTAGATATATTATTTAGTAGAGATCATGCATTATGTCTTCCCTTCCTCCCTAAGGGGTAAAAAAGTTACCTTTATACCACCTTTACAAAAAGTATATGTGTTCTTTCCTCCATCATGAACTACTTTCCTATTAAATTGCCATGGTCTCCCTAATAACATGACATGCATCCATTGAAATAATATCACACCATATTTCATCATTATAAGTTTTTCCTATAGAAAACTTGATTAAGCACCTTTTATCTACTGAAACCTCATTCCCTTTTTTAAACCATGAAATCAGTTGAGGGTTAGGATGCTTTTCACATTATAGATTTAGTTTCTCAATCATTTCTTTAGAAACCATATTTTCACAACTACCACCATATATACTTACTTTGCATACCTTTTCACCTTAACTACATCTTATTCGAAAAATATTTGTTCACATCCATGCATCACCTCCTTCATTACTATACACCTTTTCCTTCCTTGGAGTGATTATGCTTCTTCTCATCATGAGATTCTCTCTAACATTTGTTTGTGCATCTTTAGTATTTTGGTCTTCTATTTCAGCCTCAACTAGATTTACTCTTGGGTGATCTTCTTGCCTCCTTTATTGATCTTGATAGTTTTTAAACTCAAATGGTTTGTGCTATTCTTATCCACACCTATAATATAAATAATATCTACACTACTTCATAAACCATCCTCAATCACCATCATAACCTCATACTCTCTGAAGTCCTCTTCCTCTTTGTTTGTATTGAAACCCCTGCCTATTATAATCTTGCCTTTCTACACCACATGATGATTCACCTTTATTGACGTTAAATCCACCTCTAGTTGTATTAAAACCACCTCATCTCCTTATTATATGTGAGACATCTCTTCCTAGACAAGTAGACGTCCTTCTGAAATTATGTCTATTTTGTTTCTCTTCTACCTTCAAATCTAATTGATAATCCTCCTCTATGTTAAGTATTCTATGTATGGATAATTTATCTTGAATAGAAAATTTCAAACCATTACCATACCTTACATCCATCTGCTCTTCTATTTCATGATGATCCACTTGTATGTAAATCTTGTAAAATTAATTTATATACTCTTGTATACTATGATCTTTTTACTTTTAATTTTGAATTTTTTTGAATAAGCTTTATGCATAATCCACAAGAAGAAAATTCTCTCTCAACTTTTTCTCCATATTTTTTCATGAATTAATCTTCTCTTTACCTTTTCTCTATCTCTCTTTCTGTAGGTGATCCCACCAAATCATTGCATGACCTTTCAATTTTGTGCATACAAACTTTACTTTCTTGTCTTCTCTCATAGTCTTCTACTTGAAGAACTTCTCCATGTTATTCATCTAATCTATCAAATCCTCCATTTTTAAATTTCCTCAATAATTTATAAAATTGACCTTAATTCCTTTATTTCTTCCTTATAAATCTTGAACCATCTTCTCTTCCATCGATGCTGGCTACTCTTACATTTCTTCTTCCTGCTAAACTTCTTCATCACGATCTGTCTTATAAATCACCACCTTGTCTTCTTTATTGATTGGTGATAACCTCTATTAATTATTTAACTTGCATCCATAGCTGTTGTATAGTCTAGTTCATCTATACAACACCTCCTCATCTTCTTTCCATTCTTTACTTATCTAAGATTTGAACTCACTATAATACTAGATAATGAACCTGAAAACCATCAAGAATAAGAAAATTATCAATTGGCTAAGATCTTGAAACAATACTCAAAATTGATTTGTATTGATTGATTGAAATAATTAAAAACCCAAATCATGATTAAATAAGCCTCAAATAAAAATTTAGAGTTGACACCCAAAAATTTTTAAAATCTAAAATCTAAAAAAAATATCTATTTTAAGCAATTGCTAGTTATAGTAAGTTTTGTATGGAAGCCCACACAGCTTTAAATTTTTTTTAAATAATCTAAATATCAAAATTAGCCTATAGAACATAATTTAACTAAATTTGACTTTCATCTCTAAAAAATATACAATTTCTAAAAATAAAAAATTGTCAAAAAAATCATTAAACACTAATTTTAGACCCTTAGATGATCACATTTGGCCTCCAAAAATATTAAAATAAAATATAATTAGATAGAGCAGCTTAGGGAATAATCAAACTTTTTGTTATAGTCATTTTTGCATGTGGAAGAGCTCAAATAGAGTTAGGAGTCAAAAGTGATGGCCTCTGAAAGGTTGGCATATTTTTTTCATCATTCTCCTCTAGTTGAAAACAATGTAGCTCATGCGAGTTGGCCTAATTATAATGCTACCATTTTTCTTTACCAATATTCTTTAGCTCCCATTCTATAATTTAAATGTTTTTTTCTTGCCATAATCCTTTCCACTGCACCAAATGCATGTTATAATTCCCTTACCTTGTGCTCACTATCTTCATATTCAAAACCATCACTATTTTTTCTTTCTTCTTCTTTGGAACTTGCTACTCCCAATTTACTTCTTCATCTTCATCATCTTCACCATCATATCCATGTTATTCATATAAATTCAAAACATTAAATACTAGAGATATATCAAAATTATGTGGTAAAATTACCCAATAGGCATTATCATTTAATTTTTCACCATTCTGCTTGGTCAAATTTTCTTCTACTTCAACTTTTTATATGTGCATTTTATAAATCTCTCTTTCCTTAAGTAAACCATTATGAGGTATCCTTATTCAAATACCTTGGATCTTTTTCTAATATTTTCTACTACTTTATATTTCTAATTGCTTTTTTTCCAACTTTCTTCTTACTCCTTGCAACTACTACATACATTGCAAATTCTTTTACATCATCACTAATTTGATTTGCAATTAGCAATTGACAATTGTACCAAATCTAAAATATCCATCGGATTTTTCTCATTAAAAAATTGAAAATGTGACATTTCTATTGACCTATTCACTGAATTGTTATATGTAAACTCAGCTTGTGGTAAATCCAAGTCCCATTATTTTTAATTTTCTCCCACTATGCATCTCAATAAATTTCTCAAGATCCTATTCACAGCTTATATCTATCCATCTATTTGTGGGTTATATTCACTAGTAAATTATAGCTTAATATTCATATTCTTCCAAAAATTCTTATATAAATGACATAAATTTCATGTCTCTATCTGAAGTAATAGTTTTTAAAACACCATGCAATCTCACAATATCCATAAAAGATAATTCTACAACTCTAGTGCCATCATTAGTTTTCTTACATGCAATGAAATGAAATATTTTATAAAATACGTCTACAAAAACAAAAATTTAATTTTTACCTCTCTATGTGGTTGGCAATCCCAACACAAAGTCCATACTTAAATCTATCCATGGTCCTCTTAGAACTTGAAGTAGTATGTATAGTTCAATACTTTTTACATGTCCTTTAGCCACCTAACATATTCTACACCTTGAAACATACCTTGTCATATCTCTCTTCATATTTGGCCAAAAATAATTTTCCTCCATGAATGTTATTGTCTTTGACTTAGCAAAATGTTCATACAAACCACCACTATGAAAATTTCTTATTATATTATCTTTTAGGGACCCAACTCAAATATATAATTATTTCTCTTTGAAGAGATAACCTTTTTGTATAAGATAATCATGACTAATATGTCTTCCACCTGCTAATGGATTCTTGTACTATTCAACTATCTTGCCAAAATATGGATCGATATCATATAATTCTTTGATAACTTCAAATCCAACTAATTCAATCACCATAGTAGTTAATAATGCTACTCTCATGTTCAATACATTAACTACCTGGTTATGTTTTTTTGATTTATGCTTCAACACAAAAGTATACCCCTACAAGAAAGAAACCCACTTTGCATGCCTAATATTCATCTTCTTTTATGTATTCACATACTTCAAAGCCTCATGATCTATAAATAGGATAAACTCCTTAGGCACCAGCTAATACATCTAATGTCTTAATGCTTGTACAATTGCATAAAGTTAAGCATCATAAATAGAAAACTTTGTCCTTAACTCATTCAATTTCTCACTAAAATATGCTATTGGATTTCCTTCTAGACTCAACACAACACCAATTACCATAAATAAAGCATCACAATCACCCTCAAATACTTTGTTGAAATTTGGTAATGCTAAAATTAGTCTTTCTATAATCTTCTTCAAAATTTTAAAACATTTCATGGCTACTCTAGTCCATGCAAATTTATTCCCTCTCATGCAAACTATTACTAGTGCCAAAATACTACTAAATTTTTTAATAAACTTTCTGTGAAAAGTTACTAAACCATGGAGACTTCTTACCTCTATAATTATTTTTGGAATAGGCCACTCAACAATAGTATTTATTTTTTGTTCATCCATTTTCACACCATCTATTGAAATTACAAATCCCAAAAATACCAAACTATTCTGCATAAATTTGCACTTATTCAAATTTGCATAAAAATTCTCCTTTCTTAAAAAATTCATTACCATTTATTATATATACCCATGCAAGAAAGAAACCCACTTTACATGCCTACTATTCAAATTATTTTATGTATTTACATACTTCAAAGCCTCATGATCTGTAAATAGGATAAACTCCTTAGGCACTAGAGAATGCTTAGAATGTCTTAATGCTTGTACAATTCTATAAAGTTAAGCATCATAAGTAGAATACTCTATCCTTATCTCATTCAATTTCTCACTGAAATATGTATTGAATTTCCTTATTGACTCAACACAACACCAATTTACACAAATGAAGCATCATAATTAACCTCAAATGCTTTGAAAAATATACTAATGCTAAAATTGGTCTTTCTATAATATTCTTCAAATTTTCAAAAAAAATTATGGGTGTTCTAGTCCATCCAAATTCCTTCCCTCTCATGCAATCTGTTATTGGTGCCATAATACTACTAATTTTTTTAATAAACTATTTGTAAAAAGTTGCTAAACTATGAAAAATTCTTACCTCTGTAATGCTTTTTAGAATATGCCAGTCAATAATTGCCTTTATCTTTTCTTCATCTATTTTCACACCATCGGCTGAAACTAGAAATCTCAAAAATACCAAACTATTTTGCATAAACATGCACTTCTTTAAATTTGCATACAACATCTCTTTTCTTAACAAATTCATTACCATTCTCAAATGTTGTAAATATTCTTATTTAGGCTTACTAAATATTAAAATATCATCAAAATAAAATACCATAAAGTTATCAATATATTGTCATAGCACTATATTCATCACCCTCATAAATGTGTTGGGTAGATTAGATAATCGGGATGTCATCACCATCCATTCATATAAGCCATCCCTATTCTTGAATTTAATTTTACACTCATCTCCATCATGAATTCAAATATTATAATAACCACTCCTTAGATCAATATTTGTAAAATATTTTTCTCTTGCAAGCACATCCATCACATCATCTAAATAAGGTATAGGATAGCTATACTTTATGATAATTTTATTAATTGATGTAATATTTACACACACTATCTAGCACCCATATTTATTTGGATTTAATAATGTTGGTGTTGCACATGGACTCATACTTTCCTTTAACACATTCTTTTTTAGCAATTCAGTTACCTATTTATTTAATTTTGCATGTTCAGTTAGACTCAGTCTATAAGCTACTTGATTTGGTAGATCTGATCCTAAAATCAGATCAATGTAATGTTGAATATCTTTCCTTGATGGTAAACCATCTGGTAACTCATTAAGCATAACATCTATATATTCTTTCAACACTCTTGTTGTTTCTATTGGTATTGACACCATTTCTATTTCTTCATTCTTTGCTACTAATGCATAACATCAACCTGCTACCTTTATATCTTAGATAAATTCTTTAGTAGAGAGCATGATTTATATCTTCTTTTCCTCTTTAGGAGGTAAAAAAATGACATTTGTATCACCTTTCCAAAAATCTTGTGTTCTTTGATCTATCATAAACTACTCTCCTATCAAATTGCCATGGTCTTCCCAATAACATATGGCATGCATCCATCAGAGTAATAACATGCCATATTTCATCATTATAAGTTTTTCTTATAAAAAACTTTATTAAGAAGCTTTTATCTAACGTAACCTCATTCCCTTTGTTAAACTATTAAATCTGAGAAGGGTTAGGATGTTTTTCACATTGCAAAATTAGTTTTTCAATCATTTATTTAGAAACCATATTTTCACAACTACCACCATGTATAATTAATTTTCATAACATTATACCTAAGGTACATCCTTTTAGAAAAATATTTGATCACATACGTGGATCACCACCTTTTTTATTCTACACTTTTTCCTTCATTGGAGCGATCAGGGTTCTTCTCATTATGAGATTTTTTCCAACATCTACTAGTGTAACTTCAGTATTTTGCTCTTCTATTTCAGCCTCAACTAGATTTACTTTTAGGCAATATTCTTGCCTCCTTTCTTGATATTTATAGTTTGGACACTCATATGTTATGTGCCCTTCTTCTCCATACCTATAATAGACATAATATGTACATTGATTCTAAAACTATCATCTAGCACCACCGTAACCTCATCCACTTTGAAATCCTCTTCCTTTTTGTTGGTATTGAAACCTTTGCCTATTATCATCTTGCCTTTTTGTACCATGTGATGATTTTACCTTATTGGCATTAAAGCCACCTCTAGTGGTATTAAACCCACCTCATTACCTTATTCGAGGGGATCTATATTTTCTTGGACCAATAGATGTCCTTATCAAGTTATGTCTATTTTGTTTTTCTTCTACCTTCAAAGCTAATTGATATGCCTCTTCCATGTTAAGTATTCTATGCATGCTCAATTCATCTTGAGTACAAAATTTTAAACTATTTACATATGTTGGAGAAATTTTCTCTTATGTTTCATCATGCTTCACTCATTTAGAAAGCTTGTAAAATTCATTTATATAGTCTTGTATACTGTGATCCTTTTGCCTTAAATTTTGAAATCTTTGGTATAAGATTTATGCATAATCCACAAGAAGAAATTTCTCCCTCAGCCTCTTATCCATCATTTTTCATGAATTAATATTCTCTTTACCTTTTCTATATGTCTCTTTCTGTAGGTGATCCCACCAAATCATTGCATGAACTTTCAATTTTGTGCATGCAAACTTTACCTTCTTATTTTTTCTCAAAGTATTTCACTCATGGAACTTCTCAATGTTATTCATCTAATCTATCAACTCCTCTAGTTTTAAAATGCCTCCATAATCTAGAACATCATCTTTGATTTTTTTATTTCTTCCTTCTAAATCCTAAACCATCCTATCTTTCATTGATGCTAGCTAATTCTGTTGGTATTCCTCTCGCTCAACTTCTTCATCATGATTAGTGTCCTCCTCATCACCACTTTGTCTTCTTAACTGATTAGTGATAACCTCTATTAATTGTTGAACTTACATCTATAAGTCTTGTATAGTTTGGTTCATTTACACACCACCTCATCATCCTTTCACCATTCTTTACTCTTCCAAGATTTGAACTCAATTTAATACCAGATAATGAACCTAAAAACTATCAAGAACAAGAAAATTACCAATGGGTCAAGATTTTATAATAATACAGAATTTAGAGGTGACATGCAAAAATTTAAAAAAGTTAAAATCTAAAAAATGTATATATTTAGTAGCTATTATTTATAGTAAGTTTCACATTTAATCATGGGTGACTCTAAAAATTTATCAAAATAACCTAAATACTAAAATCAACTTATGGAAAAAAATTCACCTAAATTTAACTCTTAGTTATAAAAAATATACAATTTATAAAAATAGAAAACTATCAAAAAATTCAGTAAACATTAATTTTGGACCCTTTAGATGATCAAATTTGGCCTCAAAAAAATATTGAAATCAAATCTAAGTGGATAGAGCATCTTCAATAAAAATAAAATTTTAAATATGATTGTTCTAGTGTGTGGAAGAGCTCAAACGAAGTTACAAGTCAAAAGTTATGGCCTCCAGAAGGTTGGCCTCTGCATCATATCATTTTATTAGAACTCTAATAAATAATGGAGAAATCTACCTAGAGTTTTATAGATCAGAAGATTAGTTTGTAGATGTAATTGTAAAGGCATTATTAATAAAAAAAACTTATAATGTCTAAAATGGAATTCGATCATTATGACTATTGACGTAGCTAGTGGTATAAAGTAAAGGGGAGCATTGGAATAAATAACTTACTTCTGAAATTTTTAGTAATTTATTATGGATAAAAATTATCAATCAAATAGATGGGATTTCAAATTATGAACAACATTAAATACCATACATGTTAAAGCTATATGTTAGGATGATGTTTGATGCTAGAAAAAATAGGGTAACATTTCAAAGGCCATAAATTTTGATTTGTATCTCCATTTGAGCTCTTCCATGAACCAAAATGACCATATTAAAAAGTACATTGATGTCCTTTAGTATATCTACCTACATAGGATTATTTTTATTTTTATTTTTAGAGACCATACATGATCATTTGATGGTTTAAAATTGTTACTTAATAATTTTTTAGTATTTTTTTGTTTTTAGAAATTATATATTTTTAGAACTGGACATCAACTTTAGTTGAATTTCAAGCCATAGTCTAATTATAATTTTTAGGATATTTCAGGAAAAATTTTAAGACATGTTGAGAGTTTTTAAAAATAAGATTTTGTTTAGATTTTAGTTTTTTAAAAATTTTGCATTTAAACTCTAAATTTTGAGTTGAGGCTTATTTAATCATGGTGTGGGTTTGTAATTATTTCAAGAAATCAATACAAATCAATTTTGACTATTATTTCAAGATCTTAGCCTATTGGTAATTTTTTTATTTTTGTTAGTTTTTAGGTTCATTATCTGGTATCAAAGCAAGTTTAAATCTTAGAGGAGAGAATAATGGTGAGAGGATGAGGAGGTATGGCATAGATTAATAAAAATATACAAGATCTATAGAGACACTTTCAACAACTAATATAGATTATCACCAACTATTAAAGAAGAGAAGATGGTGATAAATAAGTTCAGTGAGAAGAAGAACAAGAAGAGCAGCCACATTTGATGGAAAAGAGGATGGTTCAAGCTTTATAAGAAAGGAATCAAGGTTGATGTTCTAGATTATGGAGGTAGTTAAAAACTATAAGAGTTGATATATTGGATGAATATCATGGAGAAGATATTCGAGTGAAAGACTATGAGAGAAGATAAGAACGTAAATTTTGTATTCAAAAAATTGAAAGGTCATATAATGATTTGATGGGATCACCTATATAAAGAGAGACAAAGAAAAGGTAAAGAGAAGATTAATTCATATAAAAATATGGAGAATAAGTTGAGGGAGAAATTTCTTCTTGTAGATTATACACAAATTCTATACAATAGATTTCACAATTTAAGCAAAAAGATCATAGTATATAAGAGTATAAAAATGAATTTTATAAGCTTTCCATATGACTAGAACATGATGAAATAGAATATTATATAGATGTAAGGTATGCAAATACTTTAAAATTTTTTATTCAAGATGAATTAAGCATGCATAGAATACTTAACAGGGAGGAGGCTTATCAATTAGCTTTGAAGACAAAAGAAAAATAAAATAGATAGAATTTTAGAAGGACATCTACTGGTCCAAGAAGAGGTGGATACCCTTCATTAAGGGGATGAGATGGGTTTAATACCATGAAAAGTGGCTTTAATGCTAATAAAAGTGAATCATCACATGATGTAGAAAGACAACATGATAATTATTTTGCATACCTTTCCACTAAGAGTACATATTGGGACAAAGTTATGATGGTGCTAGAGGATGGTTTTTGAATCAATGTAGACCTTATGTTTGTTAAAAATGTAGAGAAGGGCACAAATCATTTGAATGTCTAAACTATCAAGATCAAGAAAGGAGGCAAGATGATCACCCAAGAGTAAATCTAGTTGAGGCTGAAATAGAAGAGCAGAATACTGAAGTTACACCAGTAGATGTTGGAGAGAATCTCATGATGAGAAGAATCATGATCTATCAAGGGAAGCAATAAGTGTAGAATAAATAAGGTGGTGATGCATGGCTGTGATTAATTTTTTTTCAAACAATATGTAGTTTGGGTGGAAAGGTATGAAAAATAATTATAGATGGTGGTAGTTGTGAAAATGGTTTCTAAAGAAATGGTTGAGAAACTAGATCTATAATGTGAAAATCATGTCAACCCTTATCAGATTTCATGGTTTAAGAAAAGGAATGAGGTTTTAGTAGATAAAAGGTGCTTGATAATTTTTTTTATAGGAAAAACTTATAATGATGAAATATGCTATGATGTTATTCCGAAGGATGCATGTCATCTGTTATTGGGGGAGATCATGGTAATTTGAGATGAAAGTAGTTCATGATGGAACAAATAACACATACACTTTTTAGAAAGGTGGTATAAAAATAGTTTTGTTACCTCTTAAATAAAAATAGAAGATAAAAATCATGCTTTGTACTAAAGAACTTATCCAAGATATGAAGGTGGCAGGTTATTGTTGTGCAATAGTAGCAACGAATGAAGAAATAAAAATGATGTCAATACCAATAGAAGCAGAAAGAGTGTTGAAAGAATATGTAGATGTTATGTCTGGTAAGTCGCTAGATGGTTTAAGACCAAAGAGAGATATTCATCATCACATTGATTTGATTCCAGGATAAGCTCTACCCAATAAAGTACCTTATAGGATGAATCCAATAGAACATATAGAATTAAATAAATAAGTTACTAAACTACTAAGGAAGAAAGTGATAAGTGAGTGTATGAGTCCATGTGCAACACTAGCATTGCTAACTCTAAAGAAAGATGGAGGATGGAGAATGTGTGTGGATATTAGAGAAATTAATAAAATTAAAATAAAGTATAGGTTTCCTATACCTTGTTTATATGATTGATGGATGTGCTTGCAAGAGAAAAATACTTTACCAAGATTGATCTAAGAAGTGGTCATTATCATATTTGAATTCATGAAGAAGAGTGAAAAAATTCATTCAAGAATATGGATAGATTATATGAGTGAATGGTGATGCCATTCAAATTATCTAATGTACCTAGCACATTTATGAGGCTGATGAATATAATGTTACAAGAATATATTGGTAAATTTAAAGTTGTTTATTTTTATGATATTTTGATATTCAATAAGACTAAAAAATAACACTTACAACATTTGAGAATGGTAATGGATTTGTTAAGAAAGGATAAGTTGTATGTAAATCTGAATAAGTGTAGGTTTATGCATAATTGTTTGGCATTTTAAAGATCTATAGTTTCAGTACATGGTGTGAAAATGAATGAAGAAAAGATAAAGTTAATTTTTGAGTGGTCTATTCCAAAAAGTATTACAGAGGTAATCCATTCTTTAGCAAATTTTTATAGAATGTTTATTAAAAAAATTATTAGTATTGTGGCACCAAAAACATATTGCTTGAGAGGGAAAAAAATTTCATGGACTAGAGCAATCATAGAAAGCTTTCAATTTTTGAAGAAGAGGATTAAAAATGACCAATTTTAGCATTACCATATTTTAACAAAGTGTTTGAGCTTGATTGTGATGCTTCATTTATGGGAATTGGTCATGTGCTGAGTCAAGAAGGAAAGCCAATACCATATTTCAGTGAGACATTGAATGAGGTAAGAACAAAGTATTCTACTTATGATGTTGAATTTTATGAAATTATACAAACATTAAGACATTAGAGGCATTATCTGGTGCATAAGGATTTTATATTATTTACAGTTCATGAGGCTTTGAAGTATGTAAATACATAAAAGAAGTTTAATATTAGGCATGAAAAGTGGGTTTTTTTATTGTAAGAGTATAATTTTATGTTGAAGCATAAATAAAGTAAGAAAAATTAGGTAGTTGATGCATTGAGCAAGAGGGTATCATTATTAACTACTATGGTGAGTGAAGTAGTTGGATTTGAAACTATCAAAGAATTATATAATACTAATCCATATTTTGGTATGATAGTTGAACAGTGAAAGAATCCATTAACAGGTGGGATAGATATTATTCATGATGATTATATTATACAATAAGGTTATCTCTTCAAAGGGAAACAATTATGCATTCCAGTTGGGTCTCGAGGTGGTTTGGTTGGATATTTTGGTAAGATGAAGATAATATATTAGTGGAAAAAAAGAAATTTCAGCCAAAGATGAAGAGAGATGTGACAAGGTATGTTTGAAGGTGAAGAATATGTTAGGTGGCTAAATGACATGAAAAAAATACTAGACTTTGCATGCCATTATTAGTTCTAAGAAGACCATGGATATATTTGGGAATGGATTTTGTGTTGAGATTACCAAACATATAGAGAGGTAATAATTCAATTTTTATTATTGTAGATAGATTTTTTAAAATGGTTCATTTCATTGCATGTAAGAAAACCAATGATGCGAGTAGAGTTAAAAAATTATTTTTTATGGATATTGTGAGATTCCATGGTATTCCAAAAAATATTACTTTAGATAGGGACACAAAATGTATAAGTCTTATTTGGAGGACTTTGTGGAAGAAGATGGGTACTAAGCTACAATTCAGTAGTGCATATCACCTATAAATAGATGGACAAATAAAAGTTGTGAATAAGAGCTTGGGAAATTTATTGAGATACATAGTGGGAGAGAAGCCATAGCAATGGGACTTGGATTTACCATAAAGCTGAGTTTGCATATAACAGTTCAGTGAATAGATTAACAAGAAAGTCACATTTTCAAATTATTTATGAGAGAAATCTTATGGGTATTTTAGATTTAGTACAATTTCCAATTGAAAATCTATTTAGTAATGATGTAGAAGTATTTGCATAGCATATGCAATAGTTTCAAAGAGTTAGAAGAAAGTTACAATAAATTAATGAGAAATATAAAGCAGTAGTAGATGTAAGAAAAATATTCAATGTATTTGAAGAAGGAGAGTTGGTATTGGTTTACTTGAGGAAAGAAATATTTTCAAAAGGCACATAAAACAAGTTGAAATATAAGAAAATTAGACCATGTAGAATTGTAAATAAAATTAATGATAACATTTACGAGGTGAGTTTACCACATAATTTTGATATATATCCAGCATTTAATGTTTTAGATTTATATGAATTATATGGAGAAGATGGTGAAGATGATGAAGATGAAGAAGTGAATTGGGAGTAGTAGGTTCCAAAGAAGAAGAATGAAAAAATAGTGAAGGTTTTGGATATGAAGATAGTAAACACAGGGTAAGGGAATTACAATAGGTATTTGGTGTAGTGGGAAGGATTGTAGTGAGAAGAAAACACTTGGATTATGGAATCGGAGCTGAAAAACATTGACAAGGAAAAGTGATAGCAGTATAATCAAGCCAACACGCAAGAGCTGAGTTGTTTTCAACCAAAGGAGAATGATGTAGAAAAAATAGGGAAACCTTCTAGAGGCCATAAATTTTGACCCATAGCTCTATTTGAGCTCTTCCATGCACCAAAGCTAACATATAAAAAATTACGTTGATGTCCTTAAGTAGTTATATCTACCTAGGAATTTTTTTGATATTTTTTAGAGGCCATACATGATCATTTGAGGGTTTGAAATTGTGATTTAACAAATTTTCCATGTTTTTTCTATTTTTAAAAATTGTATATTCTTAGAATCGGACATCAAATTTAGTTAAATTTTGTCCCATATTTGAATTATAGTGTTTATTATATTATTGGATTTCTTTGGCATATTTTGAGAGTTTTTAAAAAATAGGCATTTTTTTAAATTTTAGTTTTTTTCAAATTTTGCATGTAAACTCCAAATTATGAGTTGAGGCTTATATAAGCATGGTGTGGGTTTTTAATTATTTGAAGCAATCAATATGAATCAATTATGAGTATTGTTTCAAGATCTCAGCCTATTGGTAATTTTCTTGTTCTTGTTAGTTTTTAGGTTCATTAATGTTGAAATCAATGCAAGAGCCATACCTCTATTAAATAAGCTTTGACATCTTGGACAATCAAGCAAGTTAGTCTCTATAAGCAAATTATTTTCAAGACCTCTATATATTTGAGGTATATGTGTCATTCTTTTTGTAATTAATAGAAGTTGAAGAGTTTTGTTTGAATGTTTTAGAAATAGATTATAGACTTTATATTCCTTGTATAGGATTTAGGACTTATGATCTCTCGGTACTCATAGTGTAAAGGACAAACTTAAACATGAGTTACATGTTATAATACACACTTATAGCTAACATAAATTAATATGTAATGTAAAGTCCTTATCTAATCAATTCATCTAGGCTTAGATAATAACACACATAAAATAAGATATTAGTTCAACTCATAAGTATGATTTAAGCCTAGAGATTAATTGCCTTGATAAATATAGGAGTTTTTCCTAAAATGTTTGTTTCTTCATAAAGTGCCTTTCACTGCACACTTCTACTACCCATCATCCATAGATCAACTTCTTTATCAAAAGAGCATAAAATGGTGAAAGACTAAAATTTCTTCTTCCTAAGGCATCTCATTGTGTTGTTAAGGAATAGTTAGAGTCTACACATGTATGATTTCCTAGGGTCTAAAATAACTCGATTAATGTGATGTCAATGAGCCGTTTTCCTGTTTTTCACACATGACAACACATTGGCTTCCACCATGCACATTGCCAAAAATATAAAACTAATTATAATATATTTTGTCTAAAAAATAAATAATATAAAATAATATGATTATAGAAAATTCTATCTAATATTGTCATATGTTAATCATGTGCTCACACAAGCCTAGGTTGCACCCTGGATTGCAACAAAGGTGCATACAATTAACTTTTTAATTGTTCTGAGCACATTTTGAGCCCACCTTTTCATTCATGTACAAAATCTATCACATTAGCTAAGTTACCTTGTAAGTCATAAAGAAACATTCATGTGCATTTTTCAAAGAAAAATAATTATTTAAATTCTTGGTAGATCTTTTATTATATCAATATCATCGATTACTCCATGGCAAAGTAAAATAACTCAAGGACATGTGTTAGTGATCAAGGCTTCCATAAAAATCCATCATCATAGGTTGTATGGTGCACCACCCACTCTTCTATACTTCTTTATGATTTCAAGGTTTTCATTCTTGAAGAAGAATTATTTAACTTAAATTATTAAAGTGCATCATCCCATACCTTTATTTTTCTATTTACTTATTTCATAATTTTAGAAAACAATTTCCAAAAAAAAAAATATATATTAAATAATTATGAAGACACATTATAAAAATACATTTTATATTTAATACAATATATACTTTTATAATTTATGAAAATAAATTATAATTTCTTAAATAATTATTTTATCTTCTAATCACCATTAATCTTCTTTTAGATGATCTTTTACAAATCCTTAAGAGTAAGAATGATGATTCAAAACATCAGTTTTAGAATAAAATAAAATGTTTATTATTCCTAATTGTTAGATTTATGATCAGAATTGAAACAATAAAAAATTGCAACACAATGAATAATAAACACAACAAGATAAATCTAATTTACTCTTTAGAAGTCTGCTCTATCTTATAAATTATACTTGTGATTGAATATATCTATATCTTGAATAATGAGGAATCATTATATATACAAGTGAGAGGAAAGAGACACATATCTTCAATCTCCCTATTGGCAAAGAGACACATCACTTGAATCTCCTTGTCAGCCTCCACCAAAAGTCCAAGACGTTGGGCTAGAAGTGGGAGCTCGAAGCTGCTCCTCCAACATCAACACTCCCTTTCAGCTAGGGAGGATAGTTCTAGCTACATAAGACATATCACCTCATTGTGATGTCAATCACAATGGATGACATCCATCATGGCTCTCTTAGAGTGTGGAATCAACGGATTTCACCTCAAACTTCTCTCACAGAGAAGAACTTGTTATCAGGGGATTTCACCTCAAATTTCTCTCACAGAGAAGAACTCATTATCAAGGGATTTCACCTCAAACTTATCTCATAGAGAATAACTTGTTATCAAGGGATTTCACCTCAAACTTCTCTCACAGAGAAGAACTCGTTATCAAGGGATTTCACCTCAAACTTCTCTCACAAAGAAGAACTCGTTATCAAGGGATTATGGATACTAAGACTGTTTCTCAGTTAAGGCTATATTCTCCACTATACCAAGCTTATCACAAAAGTACATAAACTTTAACTTTGAGAGAGGCTTGGTTAGAATGTCTACCGTCTACTCATCAGTTCTAATATAACTCAACTCAATAGCTTTCCTCAATACCATATCTTTGATATAATGGTATATGATCTCAACACGCTTGGTTCTATCATGAAACACTAGATTGACAAAAAAATTCACATAGCTCTGGTTATCACAGTGAATGATTGTAGGCTCCATTGATTGTTCAAACAATCCTGCAAGGAGCTTACGAAGCCATACTACTTCTTGAGCTGCCATACAAGCTGTAATATACTCTGCCTCTACTATACTCAATGCTACAGATGACTGTTTCCTGCTGCACCAAGAAATCATCACAGATCCCAAACTAAAGCAACATCCAAAGGTGCTCTTCTAATCAGAGACACATCCTGCCCAATTAGAATTAGTATATCCATGTAGTTTCAAGTCTACACTAGAAGAATATATCAAGCCATATCCAACTGTGCCACACAAGTATCTTGGGATATGCTTTATTGAAACTAGATGTATTTGTCTTGGTTCACACATGAACTAACTAAGTGTACTCACTGCATAATAAATATATGGTCTAGTATTAACTAGATACATCAATGACCAATCATTTGTCTGTATATGTTAGGATCCACCAGATCTGAACTAGTTGTAGCTTGTTGTAACTTCAACAAATTTAACTCTATTGATGTAGACATAGATTTGTAATTTATCATACCAAATCTCTTCAATATGTCAATATAATACTTCCCTTGACTTAGAATGATCTCATCTGGTTTCTACCATACTTCTAAACCAAGGAAGTAATGTAAGAGATCAAGACCCTTCATTTCAAATTATGAAGCTAACTCCTTACATTTGAAAATGAGGTGATCTTCTCTGGTAATAAGAAGATCATCAACATAGAGAACCAAGATTAATGCATTGCCATCAATTATCTTAAAGTATAGGTTTGAATCAGCATCATTCTTGGAGAAATCCAAGCTCATCAAGTATCAATCAATTCTTTCATACCAAGCATGAGGAGTCTGCTTAAGGCCGTACAAAGCCTTATTCAGCTTGCAAACATGAGACTCCTTCTCATGAACCTCAAAACCATCAGGTTACTCAATATATACCTCTTCCTTGATTACACCATTTAGAAATGATGTCTTCACATCCATTTGGTGTAATTTCCATCTTTTAAATGTTGTAATAGCAATGATGTTTTTGACAGATGTATAATGAGCAAATGGAGCAAAGGTTTCCTCATAATCTACTCCCTCTTTCTAAGAGAATCCTCTGGCCACAAACCTAGCCTTGTAATTCTCAATGATTCCATCAGCTACATGCTTGATCTTGAAGAGCCACTTAGAAGAAACAACAAATTTTCCTTCAGGTCTAGGTACGATATCCCAAACATCATTCTTCAAGATGGGTTGATACTCTTCAGCCATAGCATCTCTCCATACTTGTTGACTAGTAGCTTCCTTAACAATAGAAGTCTCAAACACAATAATTTGACTCATTAATAACACATAATATGAGAACTTATAAGGTCTCTTGCTTTCTCTAAGAGATCTTCATGGAGCTCTATATTTTCTTGCCTCTTGCATGTTTTCTTGAGTCCACCGAGGCCTTTTTCATACTATAACAATGTCACTAGGTCTATCAGTTGGTTCCAAAGGCTTAACTAGAACATCATCTTCTTTTGAATCAAAAACCTCCCTCTAAATTTTAGGAGTATGGTCAACTTCCATATCCTGAGGAGACTCTTGGTCTTCATTATCTATCTCCATATGAATGCTCTTAGATCTTTTGAATGCAACATCCTCTTCAAATGTAACATCCCTACTGATCTCAATCAACTTCTGACCTAGAATGTAAATTCTATAGGCTTTTGAAGTTTCACTATAGCCTACAAATATTCCCTTTTTTATCTTTTGGTATGTGAAACTATACTCGACAACCAAAGATCCTCAATTTACTTACTTCCGGATTCACCACTATGAAAGCTTCTTTGGGAGTCATGTTCTCTAAAATGCAGTGAGGGTTTCTATTCTGAACATAAACAACTGTCTTAGATGCTTCAGCCCAAAGGAAGACTTGCAGATCTTGGTCATCAATCATAGCTTTGGCAGCTTCTACAATATATTTGTTCTTCCTTTCTGCAACACCATTCTGTTGATGGTTGTAAGGAACACAGAACTCCCTCTTAATCCCCATTTCAATGCAAAAGTTACGGAATTCATCAAAGTTGTACTCTCCTCCATTGTCGAATCTCAGAACTTTGATCCTCCTCCAAGATAAGTTATGTACCTAAGATTTAAACTCTTTGAACCTCTCAAGTAATTCTTTAGATTCTTTAGATTTCAAGAAATAAATCCAAGTCTTTCTAGAGTGGTCATCAATAAAAATAATGTAATACAAGAAACCACTCAAAGAAGCAACAGACATTGGACCACATAAATCAGAATGAATGAGATCTAGAATACATTTAGATCTACTTTCTCTGCTATAAAATGGTCTTTTAGTATTCTTGCCCATGGCACAACCTTTGCAGGCACCTTCATGCTCCTGGTTGAATTTTGGAAGACCCGTGACCATCTTCTCCATGATAGGTAGAGCTCAAAAGTGTAAGTGAGCCAATCTTCTATGCCAAAGATCAGACAAGATTGAAGAATTATGTACTAATGCCTGAAGTGGACAAGTGATTAGCCTATAGAGGCTCTCATGTCTAACTCCAATTATTTGAGTAGTTTTGAAGTTGGAATTCTTCATTCACACAAGAACTTTGCCTTCGAAGAAGACAACTTGATAACCCTTGTATTCCAAGGCTAAAATGGAAACCAGATTTTGTTTGATGCTTGGAACATAGAGAATATCATTAAACCTTAGAATAATGCCAGATTTTAAGTGGAGAGTAGAGATTCCAATCCCTTTCAATGAATAGCTAGCATCATCTCCAATGATAACTTGTTCACTAGAATTTCTCTCCATCAAGTTTGATAAATGCTTCTTAAAACAAATGATGTATCAAGATGCACCACTATCAATCAACCAGATGTTGGTGTCGGTAGGTACATTGCTTGATAATGCCGAATAGAACAAATATTCACATGTTTCCAACATTTGCAATGGCGGCTTGTTGCTTAGGCCTGGAGGGACAATGTTTGGCAATGTGACCATACTTGTCACACCTAAAGCATTGGATTTTGTAGAGGTCCCTCTTTTTCTTGAAAGCGGGAGCATCATTAGTTCCATTGTCTCTGTTCCTATTTGAAGAATCCTTTCTTCTGATTCTTGATTTTCTTCTTAAATGATTGAGAGGCAAGGACATGAATGTCTTCATTGGTAGAGCTTTGACCAATTCCTCTAGGGACCAATCTAGACTCTTCTTGAATGTAATCTACCCTCAATCTATCAAACTTGGGAAGTTTCGATCTTGCACTAATTCCTTGAATGTAGGATTCCCATGATGAAGGAAGGCCGTTGAGAGCAAGCATGTTCAAGTCTTTGTCATCAACTACATGACCAATTGTAGAGAGCTGATTTCTTAATTCTGAAATCTTCATAAAGTAATCAATAATTGTTTCTTCTTTCGCCATTTTCACATGATGTAGTTGTTGCTTTAGTGCCAGAGCCCGGCTAGTGTTGTTGATTTTGTACATCTCCTCCAAGGTTTTAAACATGTCCCTTGCCATCTTCAACTTGGAGACAATCAGAACAATATGATCTTTAATGGAGTCAACCAATATCTTCGTCGCCTTGATGTCTTTCTTTTTCCACTACAACTTCTCTTCTTCCTCCAATGGTTCGGGAACTTTGGTTTCCACAAACTCAATGAAGTCATTTTCTTCCAAGGTGAGCATGAATCTAAACCTCCATGATGTGAAGTTGGATGCTACTTTGAGTCTATCCTCAGTTTTAACATTGTTCACCATCTTGACTAAAATAGGGATAGACAAGAGATATAAAGAACAATAGAGATATTGCTGCAATGACAAGTCTGATCATGATTTTCTTCAAACCTAGCTCTGATACCATGTTAGATTTATGATCAAAATTGAAACAATTAGAAACTGCAACACATTGAATAATAAACACAACAAGATAAATCTGATTTACTCTTTATAAGTCTTCTTTGTCTTATAAATTATACTTGTGATTGAATATATCTATATCTTGAACAATGAGGAATCATTATATATACAAGTGAGAGGAAAGAGACACATCTATTCAATCTCCCTGTTGGCAAAGAGACACATCACTTCAATCTCCCTGTCGACCTCGACCAAAAGTCCAAGATGTTGGGCTGGAAGTGGGAGCCCGAAACTGCGCCTCCAACATCAACACTAATAAAAACTATATATAGTATTCTCTCAGGGCCTCTTTTTCACTGTATTCCCTAAAAAATTGATTTTTTCTCTATACACTTAATGCGTTGGGTTTCCCATGCTCTCTTTCCCCCTCCAAGGCAAGTTTTGCACATCCGAGAAAACTACAAACATGAGATTCCCGCCCACCTGTCATGCCTAATTCCGTTAGATGACGCTGGAGTATTTCTAGGTTATTAGCAAGCCTAGATAACATGTGCCTCTACAAGTCATCGGTCTACTAAAAGATGCTGGCTCCCACACAGCATAATTGTATTAAAAAAAAGCCAAACGAAATACAGACATTCAAGTAACCTCCACGCAGTGATGCAGCAGAGAACATTTTACTGCAAAGCAAAGAAATTAAAGTCAATTAATCGAAACAAGGAGTTATGATTCAGGATCATGTCGGGCCATTCAGGTAAATTAAAATCAGACGAACACCAGTATAATGTTTAGAAACAGCTACAGCTAATCACACTGAAGGCTAAAATTAACCACATACATCTAAAATGACCAGCTTTAATTGCCTAAACCAACAGTGGGTCAGAGAGAAGACCAAGCCCTATATCTATGACATCGGCCCAGCTTGAGATTCAAGGGGAAATAATAATTATTGCATATGCAACACAACCAGATTTGTATGCTACAACAATTATCACAGCCTGAAGCAGGAATGGAAAAACCGAATTAACATGCCTCTGGAGAAAAGGGCTGCTGGCCACATCGTACAACCATATTATTAATTTGTTTCGAGAGTTGAACTAGTCAGTAAAACTAGTTACGGCTCTCCCATTTACCAATCACAACATTGATCGAGAACAGAGAGAAGGAAAAAAGTTCTTATGTCAAATATATCAACGACTTTCATAAACACTCTTCGAAATCCCTATAAAATACCACGCAACCACAAGCTGATAAGCATGTTGCCACGATGAAAATATCCACATACGATGGCTCACAAGGCTAAGACAAAGTCCATATTCCACAAAATCCTTGCATCATAGGTCAGGGCATCATATCATCATGCATTTTAGTAACATATGAAGTATAATTAGATATTATTGCTTAAATATTAATCGCATAATTGTTTTACATTTATTTATTTTTATTATAAATGTTATTAGTCTCGGAGGGAGGGACTATTCTCTTCCTTCTCCATTAACCTGTGGTTAAACTTTGCTCATTTACCCATTCACATTCCATTCATTTACGTGCAATAAATTATGTCCTAACTTTTGCTAAAAGAAACAAAAAGTTCTTTAACAGATGAAATAAAATATATTATTTGAAGCCCAGTGATTGATCAAAAAAATATGATGTTATGAAAGATTTCACTTCTGTCAAGGCAGTGATCTGGGAACAGGACGTATTGTGGTCTGCAGAGCTAACAGTGGTGGTGGGAGAAGAGTTGGCAGAAATGGAGGCCAACGCGATAGCAGTGGCAGTGTAACGACTTAGTCTTAGAACATGTCCCCAAAAAATGTTTTGTTGTCCACTAAATGGAGTGATTACCAGCACATGCAAACAAATGAACCCGCTGTGACTCCTGTTGACAACTTTTCAACGTGTCTAGGGTTCAAACCTCGCGAAGCAGCCTTTTCATCCAACAACATTAATGTGGCTGCCATATCAAGTTTTGTTCTATTCTTTTCTTTAACTCAGCCCAAGAGCAACACCGCCACCATTTTTTTTTCTCAACTGTTTCAACTCAAGCGTTACCACATTCCATTTCAATCAAGGATTTCAACTACCTCAGAAAGCCCCTCTACACTCTGAACAGACTACAAATATCCATTTATTTCCATGTCTAGACACTTTATTTGCAGAAGGTGACACTAACCCTAACTCTATATTTGTGTTTGGTTGTGGAGAACTTTCTCAGTTCGTTTGAATTATTTTATAACACCTATTTTTTGCATTGTTTTTCTTATATTATCTTTGCAATTAAGTGTCTATAGATTATTTTGGATTTTAAATAAAGAGGCCTTAGTGTTTCTTGTTTAGGGTAGAGAGTTTTTTATAAATGGATGTTTTTGCTAGTAGGTTAGGGTCAAGGTTTAGTTATATATTTTTAATTTTGCTAAGGGAAATATTTATTTGCAATTTAGAGTTTAAAGATATTTTTTGTTCTAATGGCCAATCTTTCTATGGTTTATGGTTTGAATTTTTTTTAAAATTGTAAATCCATAGACCTTAGTTTTTGTTGCTAAGGGTTTAGTCTATCGTTAACTTTATCTTTTGCTAAGGGCCACATATTCTTTCTACGACTAATCTTCATAATATTTTAGGGTAGATTTTTATTTGAAATAAATATATGGTTTAGATTAGGGTTTAATTATTGTTTTACAGGATCATCTGTCCTTTTTGGTGGGTGACCTTCATTTTTTAATTTTGAAATATGTTGTTTTGGAAAATCTCCTTTTGGTTTAGATGCCACAAATAATGTATATCTCCTTCATTAAATTCATTTGGGACTTTCATCTATCTTTTTCTATTTGGGTACACTACACCGACCAAGTTGGATGTGGTATTTTCACTCAATTTCAACATTTTATATTTGTTCTGGAGATTTGAATTGTGGGTTGTGTTTCAGATGTTGTTTGATAAAGCAATGCTTCTTTTTCATTTATCTTGGGGCCTATTTTGGTCTACGGTAGTACTTTATTTGTTGTGATAAAGAAGTTCAATATTATCTACATTGCAAAATCAATGGATTTTGAAGCCAAACTTTGTTAGGTCATAGTGATACCGGGGATGCATTTAGAGAGATCCTAAGATTACAGGTAGGGCAATGATAAGGACCCTCTTGTTAGAAGCTCTCTGATTCCTCACTCCCATTTGTGAGGTATCTTCCTCTTCCTCACCCTCCCAAAATAGATTTTATGAAAATGTACAACTCTGATGAAGTAAATATCAGACTAAGGAAACTCTATCCTTTGGGAAAGAAGCGATTTTCTCTCATCGAGCTCAATGATAGGATGTAAAAATTATGTGAGATTGAAGAGGAGTCTGAGTCCAATTATCTTAATTTTTTCTTCCATTCCCATTTTAAGGTAACATAGGAATATGGAGATCTTATTCATGTTCCTGTATGAATTGAAATTTTATTTGAGGTTATTTTATGTGTCTATAAATCTTTCATGTTAATGAGAAGTTTTGAGTTTCACCTATACTACAATCTACTATGGTGATGATATTCCTTCTATTTGATGTAGTATTATTTTGGCTAATAATTTGATTTGGTAAGGTTTTTGAAAATAGTGCATCAGGTCGTTATTTTTATGCACATGCAAATATAACTACTATAGGGGAATTACAACAAGTAACAAACATGGATAATTATAAAGCCTTCAATATACAGGTCTAAATCTCATTATATATGATAGTATACTCAATCATGGAGAATTGGTCAAGGTGCAAACTAACACCACAACTCAAATATAATTAACTCATGCTCTATACAATATAGCATATGAACGTTATCTCAGTATAGATATGCAGTGAATATTTTCAAGATAGACTCTACATGTATCCTTTCCCTAGAGTTTTCAATATTCTTGTTGAAGGTTATGAAATGACTAAATTATTTCACCTTAGCTTCTTATTTTTATTCCTTATCTTTCAAATCAATTATCTTGAGAGTGTTGGATGCCTTCATTACATTTACTATAATATTTTCTAGTGCCTTTTGCATCACTTTCTCCCTTGATTGACTCACGCTTTTCTATTTTTATCTTGGAAAACTCTACCAGTTTACCCTTCAAGCATTCAACTTCCATTTCAAGAGCCATGGCCTTTGAACACCAGTCATTCAAGGTTACTTCATGTTTTTCTTTTGGGATGCTATTTTTCCTACAATATGTGGCATTGCCCCTGTACTCAATATCGTTATTTAATATTTATCTCTATAACATTGTCATTGATTTTTGTGTTTATTTTCCTTCAAATTTCCCTCTATGTATCCTTTGATTTCAATCATCTTTCCAAATATTAGCCTTCTGCAACCAACTCAAATAATTGAATCTTTTTGTATAATTTTCATTAGTGAACAAACTTGTCATATAGAACATTATAATATTTTAGATTAAGGTTGCTTCCCTTCTGTTCATAGAAGCTATAACATAGTGCCATTTTATTTTTTATCCAAAAATATTATCTTATAAATTTATCTTTGAATAGATTTTTGTTGACCTCTGCATAGATTTTTGTATGCAATCATCTTTCACATATTGAGCCAACATTTTTCCATCTTGTGAACTATTTGACCACATAATCATAAAAAATATGTGGAATATATTATTTATTGAATATTTTTTTGATTTTGTATTGTGCAATGTTATATTCCCTATGTATTCATTTTGAATTTGAAGCTATAATCTACTTTTTGGACTTAGCCTATGCTTCCTGTAGGGACATGGAAATTGCACCCTTGTTTATTTTTTTAAAAAAAAATATTTTCTTAAAGTTTAAATGTAGAATTATTATATTTCTTATAAAATACTATATTTATTAATTTTAAAATATGATGGTTCTAATGATGATCTTGCATGTATTTTGTGTTCATCTCACAAGTGGATTTTAAACAATTCTTAAATTAACTTGGGTTACAGGTGTCATTTTAACTATACTAACCATATCTTTAAGTGTAAATTAGTTATTGGGGAGTTTTAAATGTGACTGGGATACCTGACAACATTCCTTCAATAAGGATTCCTTTGGTAAATTTATTACATAGAATTGTTAGTCTGGGTCAATCTTAATCAATTTTTCAATTTCATATCAGAGAGACTTGAAGATTTTTCATTGCTTACTATTAGTGTGAGAGGTGATAATCAAAGTCTATAAAAATGAATAAGGCTTTGTATTTTTCAATTTAGACACCATGTTATTAAAATTAATATAAATTATGAGATTTTGTAATTTTCAATTTAGATACCATGTTATTAAAATTATTACACATTGTCACTAGTTTATTGATTACCATCAATATGAGGGATAAGGATCAAAGAACACAAGAATGAAGAAAGCTTTCTAGTTTCTAATTTAAAAACCATGTTATTAATACTAGTCATCTTAGGGACATATTACATATGGAATTTATTTTTGAACACCATTTTAATAACATTAATTATCTTAGGGCCATATTACCTATGCAATATATTCTTGGGTACTACTTTATTTGGAAAGTTTTCATTATGTAAATATTGAATCAATAATAAGACCTTTATAAATGGAACAAAAAATTTATGGGTTGCTTAATATTGTAAGTTGTGCTTGAAACTATTTATTCTTTATTATATTTTTTTTATGTAAGATCACCACTATCAATAAAATATTTTAATTTATGTCTTGAACTTATATATTTATATGTGGAATATACATGAACTCTTTGATAAGAATTATTGTATTTAAACCTTTGTAAAGGTCAAAAAGGAGGTAATAGGATCAAATTTTAATGAAGCATGGTTCTAAGAGTTACACTTAGATATGTATTAATATTATCCCAACTTCATGATTCATTTTTTATAAATGAAACTTGTTTCTTAACCATAGGTTCAGATGAAATATTTTTAGACATAGGTTTCGTATTCAGTGATAAAGATGCAATTCACAATAGCAAAGCTTATCTTCAAGAGACTAGACTTTTAGAGATAAAAGTTGGACATTTTTTTATAACTTATACAGGGAACGCATCCTAGTAAAAGTAAACTATGTAGGAATAACAACACTTTGAATAGTTCCATTAAAGGTTTGAGTTTTATCACAAATATTCACATTAGGAATACTACTTATTATCGATTGTGAACATAAAGACTCATAATAATAAGTCATATAAATTTTATTTTTGATAGTCATTTACACTTATATGGGATTAAGAGCCTTACTTCTTGGTGTTATGGTACTATAAAATTCCTTATCCAATTTAATCCTAGGGTGAATAAGGGAGAGAGGTGGTGGCTACCAATTTTTTTGGGTCTATAGGGAAGAGGAATGAAATTAGTTAGACATGCCATTTTCCTTCAAGTAGTAATTGAAAGCATTTCAAATTTAAGATTTGAGTAGTATATGTTATTAATAAAATTTAAATGTTGATCATTATTAATATAATCATCAGAGGGGTTTTTTTCACCTTGCATTTTTTCTTCATGTGGCATATTGGGCACTCTCACTTGAGGATTTTTTATGTTTTTTCTACACACCTACCACATTGACACTTTTGGAGATATTTAGTTGCTTTACCTTCACTCTCTAGTCAGCATTAAGGGAGGGTGTTGCATACTGCTAATGCTTCCTTGGTTGTTTGAGTACACTATGTACCTAGTGATTGCTCCTAGTAGATGTAGAGGTTGGTTGTTTATTGGAGGAGCTCCATAGCACTCTTTTTGCAATTTGGTTGTTCCTGGAGGAGCTCCATAGCACTCAATTTGTAATTATTTAACTATGCATTTAGTTTAGATGGAACACGTACCAATAGACACTCTTGTTCACACAGTCAGATTCATGGAAGCTATTTTTGTTTCAATCCATTGGAAGATTCATTAGATTAGACAAATATTTACTTCAACAGCGTAATTGTCCTTTTTGCTCTTCATTGTACATGGGCACCTCATTAGGCCTAGTTGTCAGGACCCATACTTATGAGCATAAGACATTTTTTTACCACATCATCTAAGTTGATTGTTGGAACATATCATTTATACACTCAATATGAAGTCCACTTCAGATAGATTTGTTACCAAGGTGTGATTTATTACATGCACAATTATTAAATGCACAATTAGTGTATACAAATTTAATCCATTATATTACATCAATTCTAAACATATTAAATATTTTAGAAAAGAAACATACAAATCAATAAAAAGAATAAGTTGAATTATAAAATATAAACTACAACTTCAATTTTCGCAATCCAAAATTTCCCAAATAAAAACCATATGATCAAATAAAATGATAATACATTTTAGGAAAAAATAAGTTTTTGATAAATCTCAATAGATAAAAAAATATACAAAAAATTTTAAAAATTGGTAAAAGCTTCACCCATTAGATTGGATTTAGCAAAAAAATAAAGAAAACCCTCATTAACAAAAATAAATTATGAATTTTAAGGAGCAAATAAATCTTTTTAATTCAATATTTAAGAATGAGAAAAAAATGTTCTATAGTATTTTTTTTAAAAAATCAATAAGATATCATCCCAAAAAATATCTCAAAATATATCAAAACACTACTGAAGAAGATCAAACACATGTGTTGTTTGATATTATCCCTTTCACATTTATTTTGATAGTTTGTGGCTTTAAATATTACTATGCTAGAATTTATAGATGTTTTATGTATTCTTTCTTGTCCTTGGTCTTATGCACATATCCTGATTTTCCTTCCTTTGACTTGAAACCCTAGTTCACTTACAACATAAGATTAGTTTTAAAAAGGGTTATAAATATGTGTTGAACAAATTCAACCACATCATATTGAGAGATCAAGTATTTTTAACATTCCAATATACCAAAGAAGGTTCAGACCATATATTATTATCCGACCTATGTGTGTGTGCGCTCAATCGTGGTCCACTAGAATTCAACACAATACTTTGGCTTTAAACACTAGAAAACATGCAACTCTAACTTGTGCCTTTATATTCACACTTTGATCCAATGTCTTTGCATTGAGAGGTTTTAGATGTGTAGTTTTTTGAGGTTTTAAAATACTAGAAATAGATTTTTCAATGTAATACCAAATATTGAACAAGTTATTCCATGTGAAAGTGGGTATGACCTTTACACTTAAATTTCATTTACTGATATTCCCCCATAATTGACATGTGAAATGTTTATAGGTTGAACCAAAGGAGACATTTTATTAAAAAATCATTCAAAAAAATCAAAAGCATTTCCATTAGAGGCATATACTTGCATTAACCACAAGCACCTGACTCTTATGAATAATGTCCAAATATGAAAAATTAGTTTGCTACAATGTGATGGTAGTTTACTGAAGATTATTAATTATTTTTATATAGACTAGATTGACACTAGATATGTGTATTGAGAAATTGGGGTTTCCAAGATGATGAATGAGTAAATGTATAGGGGAAAGTGTGCATAAGATTCAACTTTGTAGGAACATGTCATGTACATAAAATATATGATAAAATTGATGTTGTTGAGATTCTAATACCAAAATTATTTACCTACACTGGTAAAGGATATGGATTGTTGTTTCCTCTGCTTCCCATGGTCATAAAGCTTAGTGCTCATTTGTCTCTTCCATCAATTTTCCACACATGGAGTAGATGTTTTCAAATACTTTTCATAATCCTCACTTTATCTAGGCTTTGGCTTGGATACCAGCTTGTTCATTTGGGGTTACTGAACTCAAATGTCCATTTTATCAGAATTTAGAGACTCTTATTAAATTCTTCTATTTTTTCAAAAAGGTACAAATAACCTCAAATCGAATCCATAACCTTATCAAATGATTTTTCTTAGAGCCCTTCATCTAGTATAGTGTTCTACGAGTGTACTGAGTTGCAAATTCATCAAAATGCACATATATTAGGAAATCTTTCAAAATACAAACTCTCTTCTTTATCTAGAAAGAAATAATTGTAGCTTTAATTGATAACTCTATTGATGATGTTCTATTTTTAGCTTATAACAAAACTATTATTTTTAGAATGTGTTCATGTATTACTAAGTAAAATTCAATAATAAACCTATGGATGTAATCCATCTATAAACCCTCTTGGATTGAAAGGAAAATTTTCCATTTACTATTGTTTGTATTCTGTCATCTTTGCTCTCTCAAGAGGGCACCTTGAGGGTATTTAACCAACATAGCCACTCTTATTTCCATTCATAAAAGCAAGGTGGGTGGTCTCCTCTACATAGACATTCACCTCTACCTACATGGCACAATCATCACACCATAACAATCACACTCCTCTACCTCATCTAGGCAAGTTTCCACATTTCAGCTTGGTAATAATTTCTACCAGATCAGATCCAAAAGGTTCACAAGAGGGTGTCGGGAAGTGATAGAGGCATTGAACAATAAAAACACTAGTTAAGACCATGCATTATGGAGATGACTTACCTAATGTTATTTGGGGCTATGTTGATTATAAGGATCATGTTGTAACTAGTTGCTTTGTTATGACTACTTAATATTGTTATTGTTATTTTATGTTGCATTCTATTATTTTATTTTTGATTTTTTTTATAATTTAATGTGTAATGATGTAGAATGCTTTCACACCAAAAAATTATTATCTTGTAAATATTTTAAAAAATAATATAACTCTACAATATTAATATATATATGGGGTTGGTGGTGATTAGCGATCTATCACTTATGTGTAATCCATGATTAAATTTGGTTCCGTATACTACGTCGTTGTGTTGGTTAGGAGTTAGATAGTACTGTTAGGGCTTATGGAACTTAAAAACAAAATCAACAATTTTCATATTAAACTAGTTATGAACTAGGGGAGTGGTCTAATAAAAGTCAATTTCTCTTTTTTTAAAATTGAAGTAAAACCTTATGATTAGGAATAAAAGGAACTTCAGATGTCTCACTTTGATAGTAAGACTTGAGGATTATGAAGTCAGGATGCCTCTTAAAAGATATGCGCTTCTTTTCTAAATCTGAAAACGACATATTAGGTGAATGTTTTAGGTTCATACCTGGACATAGTTATATTTTAAATTTATTTATTATATATGTATTTTTAAAAATCATAATAATGATGATAAGATTTATTAGCATTTATGTGTGCATATATAGAATGTGTTAATTTTTTTATTAGAATATAATTTTCATTATATATATATATATATATATATATATATATATATATATACACTTCAACAATTATATTTATTTGTGTAATAATTTCATTTTAATAATAATTAATTTTATTTTATTTTTAAAAAAAAATTTAAACAAATTATAATCAAAACAAGATTGAGTTTAAATTTAAGAGGGTTCAAATAATTTATAAGTATATTTTATATTCTCCAAAATTATTATTAAGATATTAAAAAATCGACCACTAAAAAGTTTTAAAATAACTTTTTATGATAACATAACATTCTTTTTTTTAAATATATAAAATAAGATATTTTATTTTAAATAAAAAGAATTTTTAAATAATTAAAAACCTTTAAAAAATAATTAATTGAAATATTACAACTGTCATTAGTAAGAAATATATTAATAATTTTAACATAAACATTAACATACATAAATTGTAACTATTATAATTAAGTTCTGTAAAATGTATTATAAAACATATTAATAAATATTAATTATTATTAATTTAGAAAATTGAAATGCTTAATATTTGCAAATATTTTATTTAATAAATTATATTAAAAAAATAAAAAAATAAGAATAAATTTCGAGATTAGATTATTAAAAAAATAAAAGATAATAATATCAATCATAATTATTATAATTAATTTAGTAGATGTAAAATATATTATATAAAAAAAATGATATTTTTTAACTAAAAATAGATTTTACAACGATATTTTTGGAGTTTCATATTACTTAATGTATTCTTTTTCTTTTCTTTTTCTTTAAATATAATAAAATATAAAAAATTATAAAAAATCAATATAATTATTATTTTTGAAACCACAATACCGATTTTTTACCACTTATATTTTCTTTTTTCCCTCTCCATTTTTTTCTTTTCTTTCCTTCTCTTTAAGACGATACTAATGATTTTTTTAATAATTATTTTAACTATCTTTTTGTTTTTTTTTACGTTTTTACATACATAAATTAATATAACCTTCGTTCATCACTTGCCTACAGATACATGTGATATTTTTATGAGTATTTCACAGAGGATCGGTAAAATTGGAAATGCCACACACCTTACAGTCATTTAGTGATGTTTCTCTGCATTCGATCAAATACAATTTTATTTTATACTTTGACAACAATTATAATTTTAAAATTGAATGTAAAGGAAAATATGAGTGACAGACCCGACTGTATTCTAAAAATACAAAATGAGGACGTAAAATAACATTTTTGCTACTTTCCATTATTCATGTAAGTTATTTATGACATGTTTGTTAAAATGGATATTTTATTTCATATACGAATGTAATTCAACGTTTATATGAGTTTCATGATGGGCATTTAAGTTTTACACATGATACCTGGATGCATATAAACACAACAATCCTATACTCAGAGACCATGTAAATTTTGAGGTTTATTATTTTATATATCTTTTTAAAAATTATGATAATGATGATAAGATTTATTGTCATTATTATATATATACAGAATGTGTTAAGATTTATCAATTTTAAAATTTCAACAATAATACTTGTTTGTGTAATAATTTGAGTTTATGTAATAATTTCATTTTAATAATAATTAAATTCAAAATAAATTAATATATAAGATCAAAAATAAAATTTAATGAAAATAATATTGAGTTCAAAATTAATACCATTTAAATAATTTGCAAATGTATTTTAGATTCCTTAAAATTATGATTAAAATATTAAAAAATTTATTACTAAAATTTAAAAATAATTTTTCATACAACATAGCATTATTTTTATAAAAATATTTTAATTTAAAATAAAAGAATTTATAAAAAATTTAATAGAATTTAAAACTTCTAAAATAATTAATTGAAATGTTATTATTATTATTATTATTATTATTATTATTATTATTATTATTATTATTATTATTATTATTATTATTATTATTATTATTATTAATAAATCTATTAATATTTTAACAAAATATTGTCATATATAAATTATAATTATTAAATTTATGTTCAGTCAAATGTATAATATTATCTTTTAAAAAATATTAATTATTATTAATTTAAAATATTAAAATGTTCAATATTTTATTTAAGAAGTTTAAATTGTTTTGTTTTTGTTTGTTTGTTTGTTTTGTTTTTGTTTGTTTGTTTGTTTTGTTTGTTTTTTAAAAAAAAGCGAATTGGGAGTAAATTTAGGGATTAGGATAATATTTTTGAATCCGAAATTACTCATTAGATTGTTTTTTAAACAAAATTTAAAATGTAATAATATAAATCATTAGTTTTATAATTAATCTAGTAGAAAGTAAGATATATTATACAAAAATTTATTTAATGAAATATGATAAATTTTTATTGAAAAATAAATTTTAATATAATATTTTTAGATCTCTATATTCCTTAATATATATTTTCTTTTTCTTTAAATAAAATAATATAAATTATATTAAAATTATTTGTAATAAAATATCTTAAAATATATAAAATATAAAAAAATTAAAAAAATTATTATTTTTGGAACCATATCTTTGATCCAGATTACCCATTTCTGGTAACCCCCCTCTTCTTCTTTTTTCTTTTTTCTTTACATTTTCTTCTTCTCCTTCGGACCTTATGATTGTTTTTCTAAATAATTATTTTAACTATGCTATAAAAAATTAATTATTATTATTTATTGTTTTTGGGTCTTACATATTTAAATTAATATAACCATCTTTCATCAGTTACGTATAAACATTTGTGATATTGTCATGACTATTTCGCAGTAGATAAGTAAAATTGGAAATGCCACACACCTTACCGTGATTTAGTGTTGTTTCTCTGCATTCGAAAAAATATAATTTTATACTGTGACAAAAATTCTTTGTTTTTAACCCAGCTATTTCGAGGCCTACAGTAGATGCATGCCAGCGGCGTAATTCACCGAGATATCAAGCCCGACAATGTTCTGACATACAATACAAAAAGCAGATAGAATGACGAGATACATAGGCACTCTCTGCTATTCGCCACCTGATTATTTCTACAACATAGAACAGGAATTTAGTGAATATGGGGAAAGTGTAGATATATGGGCCCTCGACTGCCCCTTTTCTGATTTGCTAAAACCCGGACAAAACATTCTTGTAGATATAGATGGTTCGAGTGGTCAAGAATGCATTAATCTGCACAAGATTGCTAAAATAATCCCAGTACCTGTCAATATTGAAGAGCTCCACTCTTTCATAAAAGATCTGTCAATGCCATTGTTTGCCGCAGATAACTTGCCTCATACTCCTGACGAACCTTTGAGGGAAAAATATCACGACGTCGAGGATAAGAGTGCGATTGATGTGTTAGAGAAAATGCTGGCTTTTAATCCTAAAAAAAGAATCACTATTGAAGAGGATATTACAGTGGATGTTTTGGCCAAAGAGTTCAATTTGGAGAGTTCAGATGTTGAACAGCTGACGAATTGGAGTGCTCATAACTATGCTGTTAATGATGTCGCAAGTATTCAATTGGAGGAGCACAAGGGAAAGTTGTATGACTTATGTTTGAGCTTCCAAACATGAGATACATAGATTATTTTTACCTGTAAAGAATTATGTCTTAGATCATGGAGTTTCATGGATTTGATGATTCAGTAAAAGGATTAACTGTTTCACTCCTTTATTTAAAGTTGTTTTATGGCTCCACTTTTTATTGAAAGGAAGGAGGTTTTGTTGGAAAGTGAATCTTCTCCGACTTAAGAAAAGAAAGGGAGGATTAAAAAATATTAAAAAAAAAAAAATTGTAGTAAATATCTTCTTTAATATATATAAAATTTTGATATATTTTTAAAATAAAAATAAAAAATTTGTTATTGTGATATATTATTTTTTAGATATTTAAAAATGGAATAATGAATTATTTTAATATATATTTTAAATCTATTGTTTTTAGGAATAGTTTTTTTTCTTTTAAAGAATGAAGATTCAATAAAAGTTTGTAAGGGGTTAAGAAAGAAGACTCAACAAAAATTTGTAAAAGTTAATGAAAAATATAATTTTATTTAATAAGGTTTTATATTATATGTGCACTTGAAAATGATTATGAACCCATTGTCATCATTATTATGATAATAGTATTTATTTTTTAAATAGATTTTGATGGCAAGTATGAAAAATGTAATTTCATAATTTCCCAATTTAATGGAGAAATCTTTGAAAATTAGAATATTAAAATAGAAACACTCTTATGCTCTTATATTTGTAGAATTTTGTGGAAAATGAGTGTAAAACTAATTAATTAGAATGATCTTATTACTATACATCATGATTTGAGAAATACAATAAAAACAAACATAAATTAAAGATACAAAGACTTTGTTCTTAATCCAACATCAAATGGAGGATTACATCTTTACACGGGAAGAAACAACTACTAAATTAAAAAAAAATTAAAAAGCTTACAAATGCTTGTCAAGGAACACATAAAGTGAAGATTATGTGATGAAAAAAAAGATTAGAATGGCATTTGAGAACATTCAGAACAGAGAATAAAATAATATGATTGAAGATTTTACTTATGCAATGGATGTGGTGAACCAAGAATTTTTTTATTGGGCGAACATAATAGAACAAAGAATTGTTGAGGAATTCATAAGAATTTTACCAATAAAATTTCATCCCATAGTTTCATCTGAAGAGTCGAAATATTTATTAACATTTAATATTAGAACTTCTTAAGGTTCTAATACAAACACATAATAAATGGTTGAATAGAAGAGGTAGTGTCCCTCTTAAGCACGCATTTAAATTAAAGATTTCTTAAAAAGAATAATTTTTCATTGTACATATTCATCAAGAGGAAGAAACAAAAGTAGAGATTTCAAGAACGAGAAGATTAAGAAAATATCACGAAGGAGAAATAACTAGATATAACTTCAACAAATTATGTGGAACAGGTAGGGAAACAATTATATTCATGCATATGGAGCTTGAATGTATGAAATTTTGCATGTACATGGTAATTATTGTAAAAACATGAGGGACTATGCTAAATAGTTTAATATAAAAAAGCATAATGAAAATTTCTATTAAGGGAAATTAATATGAAGACGAAAAAACATGGATCTATGATTATCGCATGATTTTTTTCGAGAAAAGCAGCAAACAGGTTTTTGGTATTTGGACAAAGGATGTAGCAATCACATACCTTAAGAAAAGGATGGGTTGTTACTTATTTTTCGAATCAATCCAATCACAAATAAAGCTTTGGAATAACAAAAGGTGGTGGTGATGGGAAAAGGAAAATTGTCAACCGAAACAAATAATATATGGCGGATATTACAGTGGATGTTTTGGTTGAAGAGCTGAATTTGGAGACTTTCAGAAGTTGAGCAGCTGAAGAATTGGAGTCCCCAACTGGAGGAGCATTAGGAAAAGCTGTATGACTTATGTTTGAGCTTCCAAACATGAGATTCATAGATTATTTTTAGCTGTAAAGAATTATATGTATTCGATCTTGGTGTTTCACGGATTTGATGATTCAGTCTATGGATTAACTGTTTTACTCCTTTATTTAAAGTAGTTTTATTGTTCCACTTTTTATTGGAAGGAAGGAGGTTTTTGTTGGAAAATCAATCTTCCCGCTCTTAAAAAAGAAGGATTTAAAAATAAATTGTAGATAACTGCTTCTTTTATATATAAGAATTATTATTTTATTTTATTTTATTTTATTTTTTTATTTTTTATTTTTTAAAATTTATTGTTATATAATTATATTATTTTCTAAAGATTTGATAATGGAGCACTGATTTATTTTAACATATATTTTAGACACTTTTTTTTAAGAATAGTTCTTTTTTCTAGATAATGAAGATTAAATAAAAGTTTGTAATGATTATATGTGGAAGAGGAGGGTGGGCGAGCGCTGGGATTTAAGAAGGAAGATTCGATCAAAGTTTACAAAAGCTATTTAAAAATATAATTTTATTTAGTAAGGTTTTATATTATATCTGCATTTATTAATAATAATAATAATAATAATAATAATAATAATAATAATAATAATAATTATTATTATTATTATTATTATTATTATTAAATAAATTTTGATGGTAAATGTAAAAATTATTATCTCATAATTTCTTAATTTAATGAAGAAATATATGAAAATTATATTATTAAAATAGAAACACTCTTATGCTCTTATATTTGTAGGATTTTGTGGAGAATGTGTATAGAACTAGTTGATTAGAATGATTTTAATACTATACATCACGGATAGAGAAATACAATAAAAGAAAGCATAAAATAAGGATGCAAAGACTTTGTTCTTCGACACATGAAATGGAGCATTACATCTTTCCATGGGGAAAAACAACTACTAAATCCGAAAAAGCATGGAAAAGCTTACAAATGCTCATCAAGGAACACATAACGTGAAGATTATAGGATGAAAAATAAGATTAGAAAGGCCTTTGAGAACTTTCAGAACATAGAATAAGATAATATGAATGAGGTTTTTACTTGTACAATAGATGTGGTGAATGAAGAAAATTCTTGTTGGAAGAACATGATAAAATAATGAATTATTGATAAATTAATAAGAACTTTTCCACTAAAATTCCATCCCATATTTTTATCTAAATTAAGGAGTTCCAATATTTATTAACATTTAATATTGGAAGAACTTAAAGTTCACAAGGTAAATTTTAGTGAAGAATATTCATTAATCTATGAATATTTGGGTTTTGGGAAATTGATTTTGGCAATTTTTGAGAGTAGTATACATGGCCCATTAGCCTAAAATTTTAGGATGTAATTTTTAAATGGTTGAATCACCAATCCTTTATAATAATTATGAGGTTATCTATGTAATTTTACTTATATATAAAATACATATGTTTGTAGGGATTACTACCAAATTATCTTTATTTTATGCATTTCCAAGATCACATTGCCAAGATCATGAGTCTTGAGGTTGTCTAGGTTTTTCTACCTAATAGCCATGTGCCACCCAACTAATTTTAGTCACCTAATATAAATACATCATCTAGATGTATTTGATCACTCGATAGTACTTCACTACTAGACAACACTACACCAACCAAATATACTGAGTCATGTGGTAGCAATGTGTTGCTTGATAGCAGTCTATCACCCAAAAAACACATTGTTACCATTACAATTTATTTCCCAATAGCTCAGTATCATCTGGTATCTCTATACCACCTAGAAGCATTATGCCACACAGTAGCACTTTACAACCTGGCACCATTGTACCACTTCCTATGCTTTATTACTGTCATTCGATAATGTTGTCCCAACTACTGTCAGTCATATGCAACTTGAGTCTTGCATCCTCATTTAGTTATAATAACATCAGGTGTAATGCTAAGGGTAAAACACCACAATAAATATCAATAAAATTGAATGTACTTTATTATTTTAGAAATTTAGGAAAGGAGACTATGTAAATGATATGCACTCAAAATACATGTAATTCTTAAACTTTAAAAAAAAAGTCAAATTTTATTTTTAATTTTTGAATAATTTCAAAACCATTTCAATATAGAAATCATCATAGATAATAATACTATTTCATTAGAAAGATTTAATCCCAATAACATCTCACCATTGAAATATTTTATTAATGGCATGCCACCCCTAGAAGAGACTCCTATGAGAACTTTCGAAGAGAATTGTAGTTCCCTTCAGACACCAAATTATGTTGAAATTTTTGTTTAAAATAATCAACAGTGGAAGATAATTGCATATACAATAGGAAGTTATTTTCAAGTTGTGTAGGTTACAAAATATCTATTTATAGAACCTATAGAACTAGCAAATGATAATGAACCTACAACATAATGTAGATGTAAAATATGTAGTTAGAAACTTGGAAAAAATATAAAATTGAACTTAAATTAGATACAATTGAGAAACATTATGGGGAAATATATATATCCATGTATCACCTAGATGGATAGATAAAAAGAACACACAGATGGAAAAATAGATAAGAATGCATGTATGTAAGATATGCACGTAAATATTAAAATGATCATAAATGATTTTTAAAAAAAATTATAAAGGGGGAACAATCAAAACTTAATTAGGAAAAGTTATGCAGTCCAATCTTAAGACAAAATATGTATAGCTCGCCACTATTTTTCATATTTTAAAAAAGGACAGACTCAGTTTTTGATTTTTTAGATTATAAATTTTCATCTCAACATAATGGGTTTCTTGATATTGTACAATAACTTTAGTCAAATAATAGTGCTTAGGTAATTAAAAAATGTCTAACAATGGTTGAGAAGGAGGATTTGAAATAAAGTGTTAACAAATCATTATTTATCTCACTATCTATCGATGAGGTCACTGCAATTGACAACAAATCATAGACTTGGATGCGTGCGTATACTCTTCAAAACTATTCAAGATAATCTTATATATTATATGTCCATAAAATGGTAAAAAAATTGCAATCCAAAAAATCACTATAAATTGATTATATCTAATTTAAAAGATAAATTTGGGATGATGATTATACCATAGCTACAAAGCTGGTGTGTGTTGGCACTAATGGTGCATTAGTGATACAAGGCCATATAAGTAGTCTTATTTTTAATCTTCAAACAATATTTTCTCCATTTATGACTCTAATTCATTAGATGGATCATAGGATGAATCTTGTGTACAAAATTGTTAGTACATTTGGTAATGTCACAAAATTGGAAGAGCTCAATAATGAATTGTATGCTTATATGTCAAGCAACCTAAAAGGATTTCTTGAGTTCCAAATTTTTTTTATTGGAGTGATTGATGGTGAAAAATTACTGAAAGGTGTTGAAAGAAGATGGATTTCCATGTATGAACCTGCATGTAAATTTTTTGAGGAATATCCATCTTTATAAAGTTTTATATATAAATACTATAGGAAAGTTGATAAAGCAAAAGATTTGTTATGACATTTAACAACTTTCAAAACCTTACTTACATTATGTGGTATTATACCAATGTTGAATAAAATTATCCATTTAATGAAACATGCTCAAGAGAGATCTATCTATATTATTGACTTCCTTCGTTCAACAAAACATATATGTAAATTTTTAGATATATTATCTACATCAATGAAAGATTTCATAGACCTATTTTTAGAACCTAAAAAATTTTAATAGATTTTTAGAATCTAGAGATTTATTTAAAATTCAATCTTAATGATCATCTTTGTGTCATTGTAAGTGGCATTGAAATTCTAATGCACAATTACTATAGAAGACTTAAAGTTATGGGAGTTGAACCTGAAGATGTACCTTAACATGTCTATTATATAATACTATTTTATTTTAAAAATGAATTAAATTAAGCAAAATCTCAAAAAATTTATCTATTAAGATCATATAATGTTTTCAAAAAGATGAGTTATTATACAACATGGGAGTTATGAATCCCATTTTTTGGATTAGTGTTAACAGTCAAGAATATATTAGCAATTTATTTCATAAATACATGGGTTCAATTGTTAGTCATTTTTGTAAATGTGTAGATGTAACCAGAGTTTAGATTAATGGTATTTTAAATAAATAATTAGTAACATCTTAGTCAACATAGTTTAGAATTACAATGATGGATCAATTTTAGTGTTTAAGTGACTTAATAAAAAATGGGGGAAATCACACTACTATGAAATAAAATTTATCCTATTAGTGTCTTTCAAGAAAGTATTAGTGAGTATTTTAAATTGTAAGAAATTGTATAAATAATTATTTTGGGTTTTGCATAAGATGAGCAAGTTTTTAGTACATTACATTTCATGAAGTCAAAACTTAAAAATAGATCGGATAAAAACATAGAAGCTTACTTGAGACTATATATTTCATGTTATTCTATGGACAAGTTTTCTTATTATAGAGAACTAGAAACATGGAGTTCTCTAGCTGAAATAAAAGGTTCTTGTAATACAACTACCAAGAAAGAGGATCAAAATACTGAGACTAAATATGGCACTATTATGATAGATGCAAATCATACTTATAATTATCAAGTTTCTCAAGGATTGTTTTAGCTGCCAGAGTTTTATTTGATAAGTATAACAATAATTGTTTTTTGAAATTTGTTATATTTTTTCATCTTCAAATGGTTTAAAATTTTAATTAGATTTCATGCATGTAAACTACTTTCCATCGTCATAAACTATATGGATTAATTGAGAGTCAATTAGAATTGATGTCCTCATTTTCATACTAAACTTTATGAAACTTCTTCAATAGACTAGAATTAATCACTTTATTTATCATATTACAATTCTATGTATTTCAAATAGTAATTCTATAACCATTGCAGTCTAATTCATTCATTAAGAATCAATAATAATCATAATTAACATTGTACAAAAAAATTATTTAGAATTTGTATTTATACTCTACAAAAGATCAAGCATTCACTCGAGCATTCACAGAAGCATACAAGTCTATGTGTAGACATGCACCATAGGACACCAAATTGCATGCCATTAAAACATTTCCATTTATTAAGATTTTTTGTTTTTATTATTTTTATTGTCTATAATATTAATTTGGAGAGATTATACGAAGATTTAATACATGCATAAGTGTTGAACCAAAAGATAGAAAAATATTTTAATCTCACCAATATTATTCTATTGCACACATTTGAACAATTACACAAATATATAGAAAATATTTTTCTTATAATTGGGGAGATCATATTTTCACCATAATCTCCATACATCCATATAATAACTAAATATAAAAACTATATATATATATATATATATATATATATATATATATATATATATATATATATATATATATATATATATATATATATATATATATATATATATATATATATATATATATATATATATGTTATAGTATTGTTACATAATAATATAACTCTAAATACCAAATGTAAAAGTTTAATTTCCTAACATTGCCTCCACAATAGTTTAGATTGAAGAATATTTAAACAATGCTTTCAACCAACACTTTTTCAAATAGTAGAACTAATATAATAGTATAAATCCATAAAATATTTAGTCTGTTATATCTCCATAGAATATTTAAACTTGATCATAATACATTTAAAATATTAAAATTATATACTGATAGTATAAGAAACAAGTGTAAAATATCATTGACATGATTAGTTGTATTGAATAAAATAAGTGTTTTTGAAACAAACATGATTTAAATCATTTTCATTCTGAACATTATAATTTTTTCAAAACAAACTAACATTAATTTGTAAAAAAATCTCCACCCACTTGCTACTTGCCATCACCCTCCATTGAAACCCCCCGCTCTTGACTTGCCTGTGTATCCTCGATGATAACTCCTTCCTTATGAAGATCCTCTATAGTAAAATTGATATTTATAATATTTTCCCTCTCCTCATTTGTTTCATCATCAACTAAAAGAATAGTTAGATCCACATCTATTTTTTTCTTCAATTAAATGTTTTGATCCATCCCATGCTCTTCAATAATTATATTCAAAGTTTTATTCATTTATTTAATAGCATAAGTTTTTCCTTGAATGCAATCACTGAGGTGATAATTTTACGGACAATTTTGAAATGCACATTAAGAATTTAAGCTTCTTTTTTTAAAATTTTCAAATTTTACGTATAATTAATAAATAAAATATAAGACTCAAGGACATAAAAAAATTAATAACTAAAATACAATTTATAAATAATGAAAACATACCATAAATTTTTACTTCTCTGCTTGTGCAATGGTAACAAGGTTTATATCTCTAACCCATTTACTGAAATAGGCTTGGGCTTCTACATTTAAATTTTATAACTTGTTTATCATAATCCCTAAAACATTGTCATTATAAATATTGTTAATATAAATTAACCTAGATTGAGCTTGATTGAATAAAGTATCAATCTTTGAGGGTTTATTTTGAATAAGCAAAAATAAATTAACTCTTTGGGAGTGATTATGATAATGATCAATGATTTATTTGATCGATGTTTTTCCTCTTATCTCCCATTATTTTAAATCATTAAATTCATCAATAACACACCCCCTCAAATTAGGAAATAGATTTTTTGAAACTAAATCATCAAATGAAAGATTAGTTATGAAATCATTAGACATGTTTAAATTATCTATATGGGTGGGGTAGACAGGGAAGAGTTAAAAGTCACTTATGTAGGCACATTAGTTGCTTGACTAAAATAATGTGGATGAAATACACCATCATTTAGGGACCTACTTTTGGTCTCGATAAACTATTCATCCATATCAATTTAGTGCAAACATGTAATACATTGTGCACTAAAAATGCCACCAACAAACAAATTTGGAAAATCATAAATTTGTAGGTTTACTATACTCTATGTAGGGAGGAAGATATTATTTACTTTTATTTGAGTCTGGATGGGTGGTAGGAGTGGTGGCATACTTATTAGTCTCCTCATAGATGTAGGGTGGCCTACAAAAAATATATATTTAAAACTAGAAAATTCAAAAACATAAAATTAATGCAAATTCAAAATGGAGTTGTTATTATGTGTACTCAAGGTGGTTGAATCTTCAATTATATTATCCTTGTGGGATTTCCCTCTTCCATTTTGGTTGTCCTTGTGATATTTTGATCTTCCATTCTTATTGTCATTGTGAGAGTGACAGTGTTAGGTTCACCTATAAAAATATTAAATTATCCAGTTAATAAACTACCCAATTGTACAAAAAAATCAATTCAAAATAAATTATATAAGGTGGAAAACATTGAAGGCATTGTTGGGAAGAATCTTCAATGGAAATAATTCAAGAGTCAACTACATAAAACAAATAAATTAATAAACTAATATGAAAAATACTATTTCCATTAAATAATACAAGAAATAAACAATCAAGGAAAATTAGGAGAACATGGAAGTGGAGATGATACATAATCAGTTTTTGAGCATTTAAAAATTCAAAATGAATTAAATAAAGAATTTGTGGAGTTGGTGTGTCCAAATACCTTAAGAGCATGCCAACCTTTAGATACCACTAGTTTTCATGTGCTACAAGCACACACTCTTACCTGTAAGAACTAACAAATGAAGAAATGTTAAAATTATAAATATGTATAAAGTAACAAAGGTGATTATTTTTAAAATAAAACTTACCTCTTTTTCATAGATAGATAAATAATTAGCTTTTATTTTTGTATGGAGGGTAGTGGGAATTGAAGTATTGTATATATCACATAATATCTCCTAATACAAGGCCAAAATATAGTTGGATGACAAATTGGTGGTAGTGTCCTTAGAATATGAATGATTGAACTCTACCCTAATCCTACTAGATATAACCATGCACCATTCATATTTGACACCTGATAGAGAATGAAGAATGTAGTAAATATCCCAAAAGGGAATGTCTAATGGTCTTTCTTAAAAAATAATTTTGGATTGAAAGAAATGCACAATGTCTTTGACAAATGGATTAGATATTTTTTGAACATAAATTCTCCTTCTAAGCTGACTATCTACAATGAAAATATAAAACATACAATTAGGAGATCAAAATATTAATAATGATTAAAAATTAATTAAAAAATATTAATATCATTAATAAAATTAAAACTTATAAGTTGGGTCTATGTATAAGTAGTAGACAGACTCCAAGTACTATTCATCTTCATCACATAACAAAACCCTACTATTAACAATATTTGCATTGCAACATCAAAGGCTTGTTAAATTGTGGATATCCAATGGAGACGTGCCAATGGATATAGATTTAGTATTAAACCACACATGGAAATGGGTCTCACTATGGTTATAACAAACAACCAGAGATCATAGTAGGTTATGGTTGTGTCAACTTCAGGCATCTCTAGAAGGCCTCTATGTTTACATACATATATCTAATCTACATAATATTTCAGCTGTACCACCATCTAGAAGAATTCTGGACAAAATTGATTTTTTTAAATTATGTTTTGGATGACCCCTGTTTGAGATTTTGTCAATTCAAAAACCCTTAAAATTTCACTGAAGGCTTCAGAGTTGTAGGTTAAATATGAAAATAAAATGGAGAGATGAGAAAAACCTTAGAATAAAGTGTGGAAATTAGGGAACTAAGGTTTATAAATAGGCCATAAAGGTAACCAAAAGTAATTGGTTCATGTAACTGGTGATAGCTGATCATATTTTAGCATGCCACTGGTGACCACCTAACAATAGAGACATGATGAGGTGCAATAGTGCACTTTCATCTCATAGCACATATCTAGATGATAACAAGGTGTCGAATGATGGCTACATGTTATCTCATGGCACCATGCTACCACATGACAACATACCATTGCATGATAGCACCATGTTAAATGACATCAAGGTACAAAATAGTTATAAAGTGCCAAGTGATAACATATGTTGTAAACATGAGGGGCTATGCTAAATAGCATAGAAATAAATATTTTCATATGAACATAATAAAAATTTATTTAAGGGAAATTAATATGAAGATTAAAATATTGGATCTATGTTTATCATATGCTTTTTTTCGAGGAAAGCACCAAACAAGGTTTTGGTATTTGTAAAAGGGATGTAACAATCACATAAGTTAATAAAAGGATGTGTGATTAATTTTTTTTGAGTCAATTCAATCAAAAATAAATATTAGAAAAACAAAAGGTGGTGGTGATGGGAAAAGGAAAATTTTCATCGAAATAAATCAAGGTGAGAAAACATATATCATTAATATTTAGTATGTTAATTTTATAAATAATAATTAAATTACACTAGAGTGATTGTATAATGTGTGTGTGTGTGTGTGTGTGTGTGTGTGTGTCTATAATTTATGATCAGAATGAAAGATTTTTTTTTTGCAAGAGTGTAGATGAAAAAATACAATATGTTTTGTTTTAAAATTCAAGAATATCAATCATGGTTGTGGCATCTTACATTTTTTAATTTAATATTTAGTGGGTTAAATTTGTTTTGAAAGTGTAAACACTAAACCCTAGTATTATAAATACTAGGAAATGTCAGAGCTTTACCTGTATTTACCTTATATGACTTTTGTGAACACATATGGATATTATTCTATATTTTATCATAACTAAATCATTTTTATGGGTTTGACATTCACAATTTCCTTAGATGTCACCTATAGAAATTTCTTAGTCTCTATCTAACTTCATAAAAATCATATTTATCCTATTTTCATATCATTAGATAACATGATGCATTCATTGATGGATCACTATTGCACACATATATGTCTAGTCGTGATAAATACATATGGTTTGACTCCCTTATTTAGACTAAGTTATATCTAGGTATCATTCATAAAATAATTAGGGAGTGGTTTAGGTCATTCAAAAAACCATTTTACCCATTTTTTTGGATTAAACTTAGTGTCAAAAGTAGACATATGGTTTCAAGTAAAAAGAGACATATACCTATAATTATATGCACAAGAAAATTTTCATGATCACACACATGTATGACATACAAAAAATCACAAACGAATCTAGTTTAACAAATAAGTAAAACTTACATAGATGAGTTGATTATGTTTTAGATAGTAACATCTGTCAGATCTATCTAAAAGTTACTGAATCCATATAAGCTCATTTGAAGACTCTTTTTTTATCTAATAAACTCTTGATCCAATTCTATTCCATTTCTAACATTTGACTTCATTATCGAACCTACATATTAAAAAAACATAGTATATTTTTACCCTATGTCTTTTCTACTTATATAAATTGCAAATGTCAGAATTATATTATGTCTTTTACATTCATATTCATGTTTATTTCTATATTTAATATAGTCTTAATTAATTTAAATTTATATAATATTAAATACACATAATAATAAAAAAAGGAAAAACATTTTGGTGAACATTTTTATATAGTGACCATGTCAAACCCTAGTTTTTCCATAGGGTTTTATCCTTCTTTATAGGATTTTATATTTTTTCCTTAAGGATTACTTTTAACACATAATTTCTTGTTTCCTCTTATTTACAAATTAAACATAGTTATAATGGAGTAAACTAGTTTATATTTTTGAATTTAAAGTATGATTGCAATTGTTACATTTTTTTCCCTTTAATTTGTAATATATTTGTCACACTAAGGAGGCAAAAATTGATGATGAACAATATTTATCCTTCCTTAGTTTCTATTATTATAATATTTAATCCTTATTGATTATTGTTACCACTAGCCATCAAACATAATGTATGACTCATTTTGTTCCTCCTCTAATACCTCAAGTTTCTACAAGCTACCATCCCACCTCTATTATTCATCCAATCCATATATTATTTTTTTTTGTTGCACATTGTCAGTACTAGAAGAGCTATTGTACCCCACCATGTGATATACAATGGAGATAGTCAACATGTTCCTCCTCATCTCCATCCACCTCGCAAATAACCATATAATCTAAATAAAGGGTATGATATTATTGATAAACTAAAATTTACCCATTCGATGATAGTTCCATCATTGAATTAATAAATAAATCAACTATTTATGTGGACATTTTATATGAGTAATTACATAGGATAACTCTCCAAAATGTTATATAAGAATTTCATTCTTTCCTCTATTTTTAATGTAGTAAAAATAATACTTAAAATTTATTTCCTTTGAAAAAGCATACTAATCTATCATACACAAAATAGAAAATAATTATTTTATTCTTCTATTTGGTAAAATTAGAACATTAAAATATTCAAGGATATGTTAGTATATAATATATCTTGAATAAATATTTTCTATGTATGTTTCTTAGAAAATATTAGGTGTCAATATGGATATTATTCAAAATCAAGACCAAAGCTTAAGAATTTAATTTTGTTTCACATCAAGTAATCAAATCAATATCATTAGATGTAACAAAAGGACCCAAGACATTGTCTATTCTATTTTAGATCATTCATAATCACCTAAATTACAATTTTAATTCAGTTTGAACTTGAACACATGATATATAAATAGTACCAACTACATTTCATAGGTGTGAAATTTTAATACATGATATCTATTTGTATACATGCCCTAAATATAAGGATATGTTCTATTATTTTTTAATGAAAAGATATCATAATTAGGGTAATTGTAAATTAAATTTATGCATTATTCTATAGTTAATCCATTACAACCTATTTCATTAGACAAAATGCATAAACGTGAGTTCAGATGATAAAGTAAATTAAATGAAAATGGACTAATTATGTTCATTAATTAAGAAGAAGAGATGCCACCAAAAGCTATTGAAGATAAAAATGAGATAATTTGATATCTTACATTAATGGTAAAATAATAAAATCCAAATGGCATAGTGATATATTGGTATGATCGTGATGATGACAATAATGATATGTCAAACAACATAGATGATCATCTGTCTATCATAAGATTTAATGATATTGATCCAGATTAATACATATTGAATAATACATTTATGTCTATTTATTTAAAATAGTATGGGGATAGGTCATATGGAAAGAGAATTGATAATTTAAATTTTCATACTCACAAAGAATTTACAAGGGGCAAGGGAAAGTTTTTTCTTTAGATAATTAACATAGTGAGAATCCAAAAAAATATTCTCATGTTAACTAACCCTATGAAAATCATATTTTAACATTTCCATAAAATCAAACCTTATTAAATCAAGCATAAGTCAAGCACAAGAAAAAATTTACATTTATAAAAACTCATTGAAAAATGTAGAGTTTTGGAGAAAAATATTACAACTACCAGATATTCAAAATAAATTACGCATAATTTTAAAAATTATATTTGATAAAAATATGATTACAATATAAAATATTACCATAGATCAATGAGTCATTTATTTCATCAATAAATAACAATATATTGTGACTACCATCAAATAATTGGGCATAGAAAATATTATTGTAAAACATTACAATGTAAATAATTAAAAAGTACAAAAATAATGGGATTATTGAGATAATTAAATTATACAAATAAATATCATCACTAATTTATAATAAAAATTAATACATGAATACAAAACTTATAAGTCACACACATACATGACAATAAATTTGACTATTACATCATATATTAAGGGTGTATATTGATGATAGATTCATATTGATTAAAATTAATGTGTCATCAAAAGTAGTATTATATTCTTATCGAAATGGGTAGATGACATTTATAAATTAAAAAATACTCTATTTTTTCAGTAATCACTTTAATATATTACCCTACCAATCTATTTTTGGCCAAAGGTTGTTGATTATTGCATATGAGTGATTCCCTCTACCACCTAATTGACATTTAAATTGGAATGGGCATGGTTTTACATGACACATGTGATACAATCAATAAAAATAATAATTGGATCACCTAATTAAATTAAGGAAATAAAATCAATATAAATGGCATGATGTTAATAAATATAAAAAAAAGGCAACAAATTAAATGATAACTACAAGAACAAAACATGAAAAGTCATATACAGTGAAAAAATGCAATTAATTTACAAACCCTATAAAAAAAGTTAATATGATGGCATATAATAATTTTTGAAAAATAGTTCAAATACATGAATACATACATGTGTGTGTGTGTGTGTGGTCACACACACACACGCGCGCGCGCGCGCGCACACACACACACACACGCGCACACACGCACACACACGCACACACACATGTACATACATATGTATGTATGTATGTGTATCTATGTATGGATATTCTAAAAATATAAAATTATGTCCTAAAAATGGCATGTTTACTACTTTCCATTATTCATTAAAGTTATTTACAACATGTTTTTTGGATTACATATTATATTTCATATACAAATGTAATTCAAGTTTTTTTATATGATTTCAATGATGGGAAGATAATTTCTACACAAGATACTTGGATGTATCTAAACAAAACATTCATATACCCAATGACAATGCAAATTTGAGGTGTATCTTATTTTATAGGTTAGACTGTTCCAGGTTATATATTCCTATGACCTTTCCATTCATCATTTTGAATAGAATTTATTTCTTAAACATGTTTTGATATATGTTATATTATTTAGAATGTTATATTTCATTGATATGCCACTTCACTATTTTGTGACTTTAATATAAATTGATAGTGTAAACTAGTTTCACTTATTATATGCTTCATTGATGTTATTTCATTTGGAATATTCTAATCACTGATTATATTTATTTATTTATTTATTAGCACACATCATTATTTAGATTTAATGTATCATTGTATTCCTCTTTATTTAACCATTTAAATTCTTCCATGATTTAGTTTTCATAATGTGACTCCATATTGGGGCATTTATCTTTTTTACAATTGTTACTCATTTATATTTTAATTTTACTATTTATATTTATGTGTGACCCTCATCCTTATTTTTCATTGAGTGACATTAAATTTTATTCTATTTTTTCCACTATGCCCATGACATTATGTGATTATGAGTGAATAAACCTAGTCATTTTTACTCATCCTGCTTAGTGTGAAAATCTTGTAGAATTTATGATGCTATTATCCATATCAAGTAAATTATTTATTTAGTCCCATGATTTATATAATAAACTTTAGTTTTTATCCCATTACATATTAATTACATTAATTATTATTATTACTACATTCTAAATTATTATATCTATCCTTCATGCCTAGACACTACATGTTTCATAAATGAATTTATGATCTATCCATTGATATGGTGACATGTTCTTTACATGTTATCATATATTCATACATCATTAGAAATAATTAATTAACATGGTATGGTTGAATATTTTATTTTGAGATTATTAATTTATAGAATATATCCCTTACCTAAATATGGGGCATGTTAGTTGGCTAATTATATAGATACAAGATTATATAAATAGGAAATTCATATTTCATCATGGATTGTAAGACTAAAATAGTTTAATGTGGTTCAAATTATAAATTTGGTTCAGAAGATGGGATATTTATTTAAAAATATGGGAAATATATTTTGATATTCAAACACATTCTCAGGAACATAAATTACATGTTTCATTAAATCAATAGATTTATAGATATTCTGAGGGCATATTCAAGATATTGTTTAAAGAACATTAGTTACATTTTTTTTTATTTTTAAGACTTGGGATAAAATAAGATACAAATTATTAAAATTAAATATTATGTTGGAACAAATAATATCACCTTAATTTGTATGAAATTTTTTCGTGCACATACATAAGTAATTGCAAGAAGTTGGGCGATAAAAAGGGGCCTACCTATGGACATGATTTTCATGAAATTTTAGAATTATGAACTTATGTAGATATTTTGAGATGGATACATTCAAAATTTTAATATGGCAGAATGACATGAATTGTATCATTTCAAGTCTAGTTTTCAAAAAAAAATAATAATAATTGGAAAATGGTTAAATATAACTATGATAAATATCTAAAATTTGAAGAGGAACTCTTCTTTTTTAAGAAAACAAAGTAGATAGATGGCCATGTGGCCCACCATTTTTTGAGAAACATTTAATATTGATTTAAACCATTTGGTGAGTATTTAGGTAATATCTTATATTTTATGACCTATAATGTTTTATATTTTTTCCAATTAATATTTTTTGTTTATTAATTTTTAAATTAAATATATCCTAAAAGTTGACTAAAAAATAGATAGGTGGCCATGTCTCCACCCCTAAGTACCAAAAAAAATTAATATATTTTTTAATGTGTCTATACTTAGGATTATTTTATGACCATATAATTTGTTTTACACTTCAATTACTGAAAAAAAATTACATAAACATGAATATGAATGTGTATTTGTAGCATGTACTAGTCTAAAAAGGTATATTTAGAAATAAACCTAGTTTGAACCATTAAAATAAGCCAAAAAATATAAAAATCATATATTTGGATAGAGGAGAGCATGCTCATTCTCATGGTATAAATTTTTGAATTTTATTATTGAAATAAATAGTGTATTTGGCAATGAAAGTTAGAATTTGTTGTTTTATATCAAAACTCTTTGACTTGGTTATAAATTGATAGGTCCAAGCCTTTGGATTGGGAATCTAAGCCCTTTTTGAGTCAAAATGTCTGATTTTTTGAATTGAAATTTCAATACCACGTATATGATATAATGCATACACATTCCTATTACTTTTCACCCAATTACTTTCCATATAGATGTTTTTTATATCTTGGTACGAAGAAAGGAAAAAGCACAAAAACATGTATATAAATGTAATATTTACTTAAATTTTATATTTATTAAAATAAATGTTTAGTACAAATTTAAATTTATATTGTCACATTTATATTCCTTATCCCTCATCATACCTAATAATTTATTCCTCATCTCTCATCATCCCTAATCACTCCATCCTCATCCCTCCACATCTATTATCACTCCCTTGATGACCTTCGCTATCCCTCATCATATTTAATCACTCCCTTATCATTCATAATCATTCCTTCATTGACCATCACCATCCCTCATCATCCCTAATCACTCCCTTCTCATACCTCCTTATACCTAATCATTATTTCATCACCCCTAATCATTCCTAATCACTCCCTCATTAACCCTCACCATATCTCATCACTCCATGATTGATGCTTACAATCCGTCATCATACCTAGTCACTCCTTCATCATTTGATGTAAGGAGGCCTATTATAGGTTTAATCATCCATCATTTATGAGTATCCTTTAGGATTTTTAGCTTCCTCTCTTGTTTAATAAAAACTAATTTAAATATTTATGCTAACATTAGGTTCTTATACTCTTAATTTTGTTATGAACTTAATAAACATGGTTTATTATTTTAAATTACACCACCTTTTCATGACACAAAAAACATGATCTTCTCTCAAGGATTTTAGCTTTATTCTAGGTGTTAACCTTTATTTTTATCCTGTTTACTATAATTTAGTCCCCTTTGACTACTATTGTATTCTTCAACAACTATTTGAACCTACTTTCACTTATTTACCTTCTTAGTGACAATCTCCATAAATACATTGATCTATGTCCATGAAAACATAATTCTTATATAAAACATAGAGTTTTGTCATATAATACATTATTTATTATATATGTCACCATTTATATAATGTCTTTCACTTAAGACTAACTCCTAATGTCCCTAATAAGATTATTGTATTTGATTTGACACTATCTAAGCTAACACATAATTTTATTCCATTCTTTGTACTTAATTATCACTAAAATGCAACAAAATAGTGTTGATATCAATCTTACTTAGGTTTGATCTATTATTTAACTACTTGTGTATCCAAATTCATATTAAATATCATTGAAATGACTTCATGCATTCATTAACATGTTACCTATGACAAGGAAAACATTTTACAATCTGCTACAACATCTATTTTCAAGAGAATTTGAAAGACTACATCTTTAGCCCTATTTTAGGCATATTTTAGATCTATTAGAAAAATATAGTCCTAAATATATTATCTTCTAGGGATATTTAATTTATAAAAAAAACCTAGATCTATTGACAAACATCCTTATACAACACTCTAAAAAATTGAATGTTTTTTATGTTTCACTAGAAAGATATGTTTATTTTTGTTTACTAAACCCTAGCTAAGGGTTTACATAGTCCTACAAAAACATAGATCTAAGCTCTACACTAGATATAGAGACCTTTTTCACACCTCTCATTTATTTTTATCTTTATTACTTTTTTTATGTCTTTAATCCTTATCATATCCTGACTGATGTCTAAACTTGGTCTCTTTTTTGTTTTATGTCTTTAATCCTTATCATATCCTGACTGATGTCTAAACTTGGTCCCTTAACAACATATAACTTATCCAAAACATGCTTGTTTTATCCTTACTTGGATGCTTTTAAATAGGTTTTAAGATAGAATTAAATTATTTTTAACATTGAAAGACATTTAACACTTATGTATAGACCTTAATAACCCTTACCATGGAGAGAGAGTATGTATCTTGAGCCCTACTACAAAATGAATAGGCATGAAAAAGATAAAAGGCTAGGATGAAATTGTATTACTTAAATATATAGAATGGGCTTTAGACGTCTATTATTAGATGAAGCAATGTTAGATATCAACAATCCAGGCTTTCTTTGCCTTACTCCTTAGCGTAAATGAATTAAGTAGGTAAATATTTCATCGATTTAGTGGGTACAAATTATTGTAGATCAAGGTAAGACCTTCATAATGGTTCCCCCCTTATATATATATATATATATATATATATATATATATATATATATATATAGGCACGTTTCACCATTCATACACTATTCTATGATATATTATATTGGGCTCAAGAAATACTCAATGTATGGCAAGGCCCGAGTTTGGCCTTTATGATGCAGAAGGCCTTGTCCAAGCTCTAAATGGCCCTTCATGGATAAAATATATTAAGGACTATGCCTTCCATTCCATTTATATATCAAGCTGGTTTGGGAAACATAATCTATTAGTTACGAGACTAGAACATACTTTTTAAAATTAGTTACCGCATGTCTATCTATCTAGAAATTTTATATACTATGGATATATGGTCAATTATGGGGTTGGTATTAAAATTCTCAACTAGTATGGAATCTTCCCTATTTATATAGATTTAAATCTAGATTCTCAACTATAGGATTGGAACTATTAGATGCCCAAATATAAATTTATATATGTATTTAATACAATTTCAACCCACCCTTTTCTCTATTTCTTGCCTATTTATTCTAGTCTAGGGCTCCAGATGCACATTTCCTCCATGATCTAGGCATGGATCACTATATAGATATTTTAATACCACTAGATACTCATATGATATCTCTAAGTTCCTTATTTGAGTGAACGAGTATTATTTAAATAATTATTTATTTGGGCATTATTTGAGTATGTGAAATTTAGAAATGAAAAATAAGCTAATCTAGAATTAAAAATAAGCTATTGTACCCACTATTGAGGTATTGGATGGAGTGATTAAGGATGAGGAGGAATAAGGTGTGATTGAGTATATATGATGAGCGATTCATTAGGGATGTTGAGGAATGGTGAAGGTCAATCAGGGAGTGATTAGGCAGGATGAGGGCATGACTAGGTAATGAACCAAAATACTATCAAGATAATAAAACTATCAATAGGTAAAGATTCAAAATAATAACTGGTATTAATTCATATTTAATGATTCAAATAATTATGCACCATGCATAAATAAGTCTCAATATGTAATTAAATTTGACATTCAAAATTCAAAACTCTAAAATTATATAAAAATCAACTCGTTATTTTTAGTAAGTTTTTCATTCAAGAATGTGCAACTCTAGATGACTAAAAAATAAAATAAACTCTAAAATTAATCTATTAAATAAGTTTCAATTGAATTTCATGTTTGGTTACAAAAATAAACAATTCTTAGAATTTATAAAAACTTGAAAATAAAATTAAACAATAGTTTTGAACACTTAGATGGTCACATATGACCTGTATAAAATATCAAAAATGTTTCATAACTAAAAGTATAGGTTATCACCACATTAAAAATTTTGATCCTATAATTTTAGCATAAATATCGGCTTAAATGGAGTTACGAGTAAAATTTTTTGGCCTCCTAAATTTCAGCCTTTTTTATACATCATTTTTCTCTAGTTGAAAATATCTCACCTCCTACGAGTTGATCTAATTTTATTTCAACCATTTATTCTTATGAATCTTCTTTAGATCTCATTCTATAACCCATGTGTTATCTTCATTTTATAATCCTTCCCACTATACTAAATACCCGTCATAACTATATTTATTTGTGTTTACTATCTTCTTATCTAGAACCTACTCTATATTCTCTTTCTTTTTCTTTGGCATGTTTTACCTCCTTTCTACATCTTCATATTATTCACCTTCACCATATTCTCCATGAAAATCACATAAATATGAAACATTAAATACTAGAGAGATAAAAATTATATGGTAAACTTTGTTGGATGGTGGAGCTTGATCTTACTAGAATGCCTGGTTTTGAATGAGGGGGTGTGGGTGGGGGATTGCCTCCCAACTATGGTCTCCATGGGGTCTAGGGGATGATGACCATACATGGATCCCCCCTAGTAGGTATTTTTGTGTAGTGCCTCTAAAGCAAAATTTTTGTGAAAAATGCATTGTAAAATATTGTAATTTCATAGTAAATATGGACCATTTACTATTAGGTTATAGATATAATGGTATAAATTATATTGGTGCATTTTTACCCTAATATGTAGCCTTCTTTTGATATGAGTGCATTTTAACTAAGGAGACACGTAGTGTGTGAGTGAAGACCAGATTATAGTGGATGTATTGTAGGTTTATCCCTTCACTTTTTAGACTAAATAAGAGAATAACTGGCTATTTTTGTGTGGATGTATCCCATATTGGGTGGATGACATTAAATTTGTTTCTATCTTGTATTGTATTTTTTGCATTTTATTTCCTTATTTATTTCATTTATATTTCTTTGCATTATATATTCCTAACAAACTCACCTCATAATCATTGTCATTGGTTTTCTTAACAATTTTATGTGGTCCAATTTTCTAGCATTTCAACTTGTTATATTTGACTTTAAGAAATATCTATTTTCTCTAGTAAACCATCACTAAATATCTTTATTAAGATATTTTTTTTACCTTTATGTAATGTTTACTATTTATTTATATGTTTCATTACTTTATTACAACTAAATTCTTACTTGATCTTGTAATGGTTGTATGTGTTCTCCAAATTCTTCTACATCATCACTAACTCAATCTACAATTGGTAACTATACCAAATCTAAACCACTCATAAAATTTCTCCCATAAATAATCTAAAATAATAATTTTCTTGTTGATATGTTCATTAAACTATTATATGCAAACCGAACATGCACTAAAGCGAAGTCCCATTGTTTGGGCTTCTCTCTAGTTATGCATCTTGACAACTTTACCAAACTCATGGTTAAAACTTCTATCTATCCAATTAGATGGAGATGGTATGAACTAATTAATTTTAGATTATTCCCCATATCCCTCCATAAATTACTAAAAGAATGACTTAGAAATTTCATGTCCCTATTTGATATAATGGGTTTTGGAACACCATGCAATCTTACAATATCTTTAATAAATAGTTATACAATTCTAGTGGCATCATTGGTGTAATTAAATGTAATAAAATGAACCATATTAATAAACCTATCTAAAATATTTTAAAAATGAATCAATACCTCTATGTGTGTTCGGTAATCCCAATAAAAAATCCATACTCAAATCTATCTATGCTCCTCTTGGAATTGGTAATGGCATCTATAGCCTGGTATTCTATGTATGTCCTTTTTCTAATTAACATATCCTACATCTTGAAACATATTTTAACACACACAACACACACCCCCCCCATAGACACACATTCATATTTGTCCAAAAATACTTCTCTACCAAAGATATTATCTTTGTCTTTACGAAGTGTCCAACCAATCCACCACTATGTAATTATTTTATAATATTTTATCTTAGATATCCAATTGAAATACTCCCTATGAATATATAACCATTATTCATAATATAATCTTCATAAACATTAATTGTATCACCTATCAATGGAGTCCTATATTTCTCAACTATCTTACAAAAATCAAGAATAATATCATATACTTATATAAGAAATTCAGATTTAACTACTTCACTCACCATAGTAGTTATCAACCCCACTCTCTTACTAAATGAATTAGCTACCTGATTTTGTTTTCTTGATTTGTGATTGAACACAAAGTAGAACCCTAAAACAAAGACACCCACTTTACATGCCTATTATTTAACTTGTTTTGAGTGTTCACATACTTCAAATCCTAATGATCAGTAAATAGGATAAACTCCTTAGGCACTAGGTAGTATCTCCAACATTTTAATTTTTGTAGAATGGCATAAAATTCAACATCATATGTACAATATTTTATTCTTATCCCATTTATTTTATCACTAAAATATGTTATTGGATTCCCTTATTGACTCAACATGGCACTAATTCCCATAAAAAAAACATCAAAACAATCCTCAAACACTTCGCAAAAATTTAGTAATGATAAAATATGATTCTTTGTAATTTTCTTATTTAACAATTCAATGCTTTTTATTGTTTCCCTTGTCCATGAATATTCTTTTCCTCTCATACAATTTATTATTGGTGCAACAACACTACTAAAATTATTAATAAACTATATGTAAAAGGTTTATAAACCATGGAAAATTATTACCTATGTGATGATCTTTCGGATAGGCCACTCAAAAATTGCCTTTATGTTTTCTTCATCCATTCTTGTACTATCTACTAAAACTACAAATCCCAAAAATACCAAACTATTATCCATAAATATGTACTTCTTTAAACTTGCATAGATCTTCTATTTTTTTAATAGTTTTAATACCATTCTAAAATATTTTAATTCATCTTATTTAGTTTCTTTTAATATTAAAATATCATCAAAATAATCCACCAAAACTTACCAATGTATTCTCATATCACTAGGTTCATCACCCTCATAAATATGTTAAATAATTTAAATGGAATCACCATCCATTCATATAAATCATCTATAGTCTTAAATGTTATCTTCCACTCATCTCCTTCATGAATTTGAATCTGGTAATAACCACTCCTTAAATCAATCTTGGTAAAATATATTTTTCCTACAAGAATATCCATCATATCATCTAAACAAGGTATATGAAACTTGTACTTGATTGTAATTTTATTAATTGCTCTACTATCCACACACATCCTCCAACCTCAATATTTACTCAGAGTTAGAAACATTGGTGATCCACATAGACTGATGTTATCCCTTAGCACACTACTCTTTACCAATTAAGTAACCTACATTTTCTATTATGTATGTTTTATTGGAATCATCCTATAAGTTTTTTGATTGAGTAAAGCTTATTCTAGAATCAAATTAATATGATTTTTAATATCTCTATTTGGTTGTATACCATATGGTGACTCATCAGGTAAAACATCTACATATTTTTTAAACACTACTTATGATTTTGTTGGTATTTTCACCACTTCTATGTCTTTGTTTTATGTTATTAATGCATAGTAATAACCTGCCATATTTATATCTTTGATAAATTATTTTGAAGTTAACATTATTTCAACTTATCAAAAAATTACATATGTTATTTGATTTCACAACTTATTTTCTATAAAATTGTCATGGCATTCCCAATCATACGTGACATGTATCCATTGGTCTAACATCACACCATATTTCATCCTTATAATTTTTACCTATATAAAACATGAATAAGAACTTTTTATATACTGTAACTTCATTCCCTATTTAAACCATGAAATATGATAAAGATTAGGATGATTTCCATATTAAAAACTTAGTTTCTCAATCATATCTTTGGAAACTATATTTTCACAACTACCACCATCTATAATTACCTTACATATATTACCTCCTAAAGTAAACCTTATTAAAATATATTCACAACCATGTATCACCACCTTATTTATTATGCACATGTTCCTTCCTTTGATTAATCATTATTCTTCTAATCATGAGATTTTATCTAATATCTACTACTGTAACTTTAGTTTTTTTCTCTTTTATTTCAACTTTAACTAAATTCATTCTTGGGCATTTTGCTTGCATCTTTTCTTGATATTGGTAGTTTGGACACTTAAATTCTCTATATCCTTATTATCCTCATCTATAATAAACATAAGAAAAGAGATGATTTGGAAACCATCCTCTACCCCCACCATAGCTTTCTCCTCTTTGAAATCATCTTCCTTTTTACTAGTTTTGAAACCTTTGTCTATTATCTTTTTTTATTTTTGGACACGTGATGACTCTCCTCTAGTGGTATTAAACCCACCTTTATTTTTATTAATTTCATCTCATCATCTTATTAAATGATATTATCCTCTTCATGTCCCAATAGATGTTCTTCTAAAATTATATCTATTTTTTTATTCTGGCTTCAAAGGTAACTGATAAACTTCTTCCATACAAATTATTTTATGAATGCTTAATTAATCTTGAATAAAAAACTTTAGAACATTTACATACCTTACATTCATATGATATTCTATCTCATGTTGATCTACATGTATAGAAGGATTGTAAAACTCATCTATTTACTCTTGTATATTGTGATCTTTCTATCTCAAAATTTAAAATATTAAGTATAGGGTTTATGCATAATCCACAAGGAGAAATTTCTCCCTCATCTTCTTCTCCATATTTTTCCATGAGTTTATCTTCTCTTTACCTTTTATCTACATTTATTTTCTATGGTGATCCCACAAAATCATTGCATAACCCTTTAATTTTTTGTATGCAAAATTTACCTTATCTTCTCTCATAGTTCTCTATACAAATAACTTCCCCATACTATTCATCCAATCTATCAACTCTAATTATGTTAAATGTCCCCCTTAATCTAGAATGACAATCTTGATTCCTTGGTTTCATACTTATTATTCTCTAACCATCATCTCTTCCATTGATACTGATTATTCTTGTTGCTCCTCTTGCATAATTTCTTTTTGGTGATTTGTGTCACCTACTACATCATCTTTTAATCTCTTTTTTCTTTGATTCACAATGATCTTGATTAATTATTATACTTGCCTCTATAAATCTTATATATTATGGTTTATCTATGTGATTCCTCCTTATCCTATCACAATATATTACATGTCCAAGATTTGAAATTGCTATGATAATGAATAATGAACCAAAATACTATCAAGACATATAATTACCAATAAGTAAAGATTATAAATAATAACCATTATTTATTCATGATTCAAATAATTAACAACTATGCATGAATAATCCTCAACTCAAAATTGGAGTTCACATTCAAAATTCAAAATTCTTAAATAAATAAAACTTGAATTACTATTTTTAATAGTTGTTATTTTTAGTAAGTTTCACTTGAAAGCACATGTAACTCTAAGAATCTTTTAAAATAAAATAGATTCTGAAATTAACATATCAAACAAATTTCAACTAAATTTTAAGTTTGGTAATAAAAATATACAATTCTAAAATTTGAAAAACCCTCAAAATAAAATTAAACTATAATTTTAGACCTTCATATGGTCATATATGGCCTCCAAATATTATTGAAAATTACCATAAATGGATGATCAAGCTATGACTATATTAAATTTTTAGGGATAGTTGTTTTGTCATGAATATGGGATCAAATGGAGCTATGGATAAAAACTTATGGACATTAAAAATATGACCTATTTTAAGCATCATCAATAATTATGAGGGAATGTGAGGGTTAATGAGGGAGTGATTAGGGATGAGTAATGAGTGATTAGAGATGATGAAATATTGATTAGGGATGATGAGTGATGGTGAGGTTCAATGAGGGAGTGGCTACAGACAATGAGGGATCGATTATAAATAATGATTAATTATTAGGGTCAATAAGGGAGTGATTAGGGATGATCAAAGATGAAGAGGGAGTGATTAAGGATGATGAGGTATGATGAATCAATGATTGGGGATGATAAGGGAGTGATTAGGGATGGTGAGGGATGGTGAGATTGAATGAGAGAGTGATTAGGGATGATAAGTTACTGATTAAATATGATGAGGGATGGTAAGTATCAATGATGGAGTGATTATAGATGATGAAGGATGAAGGAGTGATTAGGGATAGTGAGGGATAGTGAGGTTAAATGAATGAGTGATTATGGATGATGAGGGATATTGAGGGATAATGAGGGATAATGAGAGAGTAATTAGGGATAATGAGGGATTTATTGACTAATTTGACCATATGTCAAATTAGGTCAACCCCATATATATTTAAACTTTTTATAGGGGTGTAATAAGTTGTAAAATGTGTACCACAATTTTTAATGAGGTCAAACATATGTTTTATCCTAGTAATTTTTGTCTATTTTATCCTAATTCAATCTAAGGTCACATTTTGAGTCTTTGATCCATTATATCATTTCTTTATTAAGACAAGTATATAAAAGTTTTATTCAATGTTTCATGTGTTAGGTGAATGTCACAGGACTTTTAAAAGTAAAAATTTGTAGGATTTCACATTGAAAACAAGAAGATAATTGAAAAAATATGAGTTTTGGGTAGTTATATAGATTGTATAATAGTCCTGGTACATGCGGTAGACTTCACAGGGAACCTTCAACTCCATATAACTATTTTACACATTTATATTTCCTAAATAACTCTAAAAATGACATAAATTGGTTTACCTTGTCCGTCACTCTCCTAGACAAGATAAAAAGGTCAATGAGTTTCTACATGGTATGACCAAGAGGAGTTGAGTCAGATCAAGTGCACTTGGTGAGTATTAATAATCTGTCTACTTAGAACTGATGATAATATTCATCATATTGGTTATCTCTACTCTATGAATCATTGATAATAAGTTTGATACTCTTAAATCATAAGTTTCATGTCTGTTTGGATTGGTCTTTGAAAACTAGTTGTTGTACATGATCTTGAGGAGTATGAGAATCCTTATCACATTAGTTATAATATATTTTTTACATGTGGAGGTAATTGAATTAAAAATACTATCTATTTTTCTAGTGAGGGACTCCATTTCAAGTCTATAGACTATGTTTCACAATTGCAAATCATGTTCTCCTATAGTGGTTCTAGATCAAGGGTAACATGTTGTTTCCATCCTCTCATGGAATGGAGTTCTCTATTAAAATATTAATCTCATATAAACATAGTTAATGAAGTTAAAATATTGACACATTTCACAAATTTAGTTTTTTTTATGACTATCATCTATAGTCAAGTGAATTTAAGCCTTAAACAATCGTGGTAATGAGACAAGAAGATTTTGAGGTTGTTGAGAGGATTTTGAAGTGAATACAATCAGATTTAGATATCTAAAGGGTAATTATCATGATGTTATTTTTTCAGCTTATTAAACCATATTATATCCTATATTATCACCTAAAAATGGTATTTATCAATGGTCTAAGTTCAATCCATAGAGGTCTAAGCAAATTGGAAATAAAGATGTTTGAACTTGTTTGAAACCTTTATCAACTCTAATATCTTTCAAAATGGAATTATGACAATGGTGAGACCATCATATGCATATATACCTAGACCCATGCTTTCAAGTTAGGTAATTTTAATTTAAGGATAACTTACCTTAATATTTCTAAAAAGGGAATCCTACCTCATAAGGAGTCATGTCATGGTAGAGTATCTTAAGGTCTAGAGAGACATAATTGTTTCGACCTTATAGCCCAGGCCTAAGGGTGATGATTTGAAAACATAAATTGGTTGATTCACTAAGGAAAATGGTGATTGATTATATTTTCATGAAATTATTTTTCCACTAAAAACACTTAGTGAAATCTACAGTGTTTTAAACCTAGAATTGAAATTCACTAGTGCACTACAATACGATGAGTGAGAACTTGGTTCTAAGGCATGAATTGAGATTATTATGTTTGGAATAATACTCATTTATATAAATGGAATATTTATTTTTAACACAAAATTCGTGAAATTAACACCTAGACTTCTCATAACCTCCTTGGAATGTGCACCTATAGTTGAAGTTAAATTTGCAGACTAGTATTGGCTAAAGAAGGATGAAAGCTTGACTATTAGACCTTAAAGGAACTCATATAGGTGTGGAATGATCTTGGGTTTTACAATAGGAACTAAAGTATAAAATTAAATGATTAGATAGGATGAACATTTACATGAATCATGATATTTTGTAACTTGCACCTACAATTATACATATCACGAACTAGTCTAAGCTCATAGAGGAATGTAAACTTGGTGACTTGGAAGATGTATAAATTGAAGGGGAAAAAATATGTATGACCCCCCATAGTCATAAAATTTTCATATTAATCTTATAGAAAAGGAAATAAGGTGAGATTTTGGTCAAATAGTGTTCAAACATAGTCATCTAAGATGATTCACAGTCATCAGTCCTAGAACTAGTCTTGAGGAGTTAAAGGTGTAACTTTTTTTTGGATATTTAACAACATATAATATTTTGTGAAGAGGTTAAAAATAACCTAGATAATTCCTTTATTATTTCATTTAATCTATACAAGTGTGTGAGATTCCCTCTATTTTATCTCATATAGAGGTCACTCCAATTGCAATGTAATCTACAAGCTTGTACAATCATGGTAAAAATATGAATGAAAGAAGCTTGTACTGATCTAAAGGTGACATATAATTTTTATATAAATAGGAAAGAACTATTGTAAATCCTATCTAGTCATTTGGAACCTACAAGTGGGTTATACACCCAGTCACACTTAGTTTAGGCCTTTAGGTATAGAAGTAAGCCTATACACTAATGACTTCCAAATACATTAAAATGACTATATGAACCTTATATAATATATTAATACCTTTATTAAAAGGTTTAATATGGATAAAATCCATCACTTTTCATATTAATAACAGAATTTGGTCATTCTAACCTAATTCCATCATAGGAGTACCTAAAATGCATGAAAAAGCTCGATAGGCCAACATCAAGTGCTCACATCTATACAGACACAAGGAATGAGACATAAATTAGATAGTGTTAATTTGGGAGGGTCATATAATCAATATTTTTGTAATTTTTTTGGATGTTGGACATCAATATTTTATGAACAATACTTAATAGTCTAAACAACTCAAAACCCTCATGAATCCCTTATTTAAGACCCAATGGATAACATAGGAAAGATTATAAAATCATACGGGGTTATATTCCCATTAAATTTCATTATAAATGTATAAAATTCATTTAGGATATTTGACATCAATTTGGTTCATATTATCTATTGTATGACATGCTAAAATTTAGGGTTTTCTACAAGATTTTGATTATTTTGCAGGTGAAAAATCAAATTGGTAGGAGAGTAACATTTGGGGGAGGTATTTAGAGACTTATTAAAACTTAATATTCCAAATTATAAACCCATTTATTCATAAAATTACCTCTTATACAAAGTTCATTTTAGGTAGTCCTAGATAGACAGTGAAAAGAGTGAGTGATTGCTAAGTGAAAAGATGAGAAGTCATATTTTGGAACTTTTTAAGGTATATTTCATGGAGTAAAATTGAAAGGGACTTTAAAATGGAGTATTAACATCTCTTAAATGTGTTTTTTTTGAGAAAATGAAGGCCACTTGGATGATAAATGTGAAGAATGAGGCCTTGAAGATCAATGAATGACTGCAGATGGTGAACATAAGTGTCATGAAGAAGGATAGTGGTTAGGGAAGCATATGATGTTTTTTACACCTTTTTGTAAAACCCAATAATATATTTAATATGTGTCAAAATTTATTATTCCAATTTTTAGTGGTCAAGAGATGCCTCATCATGAAGGCAGTTTTCAAGAAAGCCATTTAAGGAACCTGTACAAGTTTGAGGTGTTTTTCATGATTTAGATAGACATTTATCCAAGGATACCTTAATGATGTATTATTCAGTACATTATCATATAATTAATTATTTTTCATTCCTTTAAATTTGTCATTGTGACCCTTGAGTTTTACTTCTTCTCTCTCTTCTCACATGCTCTATAAATGAAAGCCATTTTAGCTTTTGTAAAGAAATCCACATTTGGTATTGCAAAGCCCTACTAGATTTATACTACATTTTTCATTTGAAATAAATATTTTAAATATGATTATGAATTTAAAATATATCTTATCTAAGTGTGTAAAATGGTGTATAGTGAAAGGTCAAGTGATTAGTATTTATCCTTACTTTCTCTCAACTCTTACATGTTTGATGCAAGTAGTTTCCATGCTAACAAGTCACATGAACTGTAGTGAAGTTAAATTTTCAATCTTTAAATGTAGTGATTATCCTTATTATTTTCAATCTGACCTCTGGTTCACTCACCTTGAATTGTTTAAATCATATCACCTCCGTGTTTGAAATACTAATGTTAAATTAATTCAAGGTTTTGAGACTAGTGTTGCAAGTCATGTTTCTTAGTCCAATTTTATGGTGGTATAGTGGATATATTTATAGTGTATGACCTCATGAAATTACTTAATTTTCATATTAATTTTACACCTTTTTCATCCAATAAAGCAAATAGTCTAGGTGATAAGAAAGCAAAGAGAAATCTAGGGAGCTAACCCTTAAAGGTAGAGGTTTACCTCTACTATAGGTAACGCACATGCCTATATGTAGTATAATGTTGAAAAAAACTTAGAGTAGGTTTAAAAAACTTTCTCTAGGGTGCAATATTTCGTGACAATAGTTTTGGCATGCACAATGGGGCCAAGTTCCAAAAGAGTAGAATAATTTTTGGTCTATTCCTCCTACTCTTAGCATTTATAAGCATGAAAAGAAACACAAATGATGATTCCAAATTTTATTATGTAGTTTTAAGTAGTATAGGTATATATTTAAAAAAAAAATTATCAATTATTATTTTTCTTTTGACTCATGAAGCTGATATTGATGGTTTTAATGAGAATACCAACTATGCACCTCCTTATAAACCTTATTATGACCCATGATATATACCTCAAAATCCCTATCAAAGTTGTCATCAGTCCTATGAGGAATGGTATCCATATCATTATAATTTTCCTTCTCCATATGAAAATGATGTTCTTGAACAACCCTTTAAAAAATCCTATGAGGAATGTTATAAAGAAGAGTATCAAGAAGCATCTTCTTGTCAATCCCAATATGATTTCTACTAGCCTTATCATGATATATATCACCCTCAAGATCATTCTTATCAATATTCTCATGAGGAATCAAATGATCCCATTGATTATAAACCAAGACATTTTAGAACTAGATATGAATTCTTACATGTTCAAGCTAGGCAACTATTTCAATAAATTGAAGCTCACCACAATCCCCAATACTACCCTCTTCCTCCTACTTCAATCCCATTTCATGAAAAACCCTTATTGGAAATCATTCCAATCATTCTAGATAATGAAGAAGATATGAGAACATGGGATGAAAAGTTTGATGTATTCCCTAACCATCTCACACAGTGGTTGAAAGGTTTAGTAAAAAAGTTAATGGATGTTTGGAATGAATTGGAAGATGAAAATCATTATGATATCAATGAGTAGTTATACTTGGAAAAACATTGTATCCAATAATCAATAGATAGATTAAATATGTGAGATAAAAAAGAGCTTAAAATTGAACCTACAACTATTTAAGAGCCTCAAGAAGGATATGATAAAAATTAAACTCTTGTTGAAGAAGGTGTCTTTCTTATTTATTAGCTCAACTTGTCATCTCCCCATGTGTTCATTCAAGAAGATTACATTTCCAAGCCCATTCATGATCCCTACATCACACTTAATACTCCCTCTCCAACCCATGATCTTATCCATCACCCTCCTACATCATCCCTACTTCAAGGAGAACCTATCTTATGGGAGATAAGCAAAGAAGGCCAAGCTTAGATTGCAACTAAAATATAAGATGACATGAGCCTATATGATGAAGATATCATCATAGGGACTCACCTTGGTGAATAAAAGTGCAATTCCATCTTCTCAAGTGAAGACAAAGATGTTGAAATTCATGTTGTAGTTGTCTATAAAGAGTGAAATCAAGGTATGAAAGAAGAGGTGCTTGAGAAGGACTCCACATCTACTGAGTTAGTTGATGTTCATGAGCATGATCAAGAAATTAAACCTAAAAATAAAAGTGAAGAAGAGGATGATGTTCATTCCATGATACAATATGACATGTGGTAGAGGTCAAATTTAATATGTGATGAGTTTGAAGGCATTCAAAATACTACACACCTTATTATTCAGTTATAAGACACTTTTAAAGCTGCCCTACCTTTTCATAGTATGTTCTCAAGAGAAGATCTCATGAAATCCCAAATTATTGAAGTTTTAGTCATCTTTGAGGTTGATCACGTGCTCATGGACAAAGAAGAAAAAAGTTAAGGATGTGGTGTCTTTCAAAGAGAAAGAGAGCAAGGATGATTGGTAGCAATAGATGGGGCTTTTTCAATAACTTAAAGAAATTTGCAAAGTTGAAGGTTAAGTGCATAAGAAGATATATAAATAGGTCTCCATGAAGTAAAATGACTAATATTTGATGTAATATACAAATCTCCTTCATGAGCTTGAGGAGCTTATAGATAATGAGCAATTTGATTACATTCAAAATACAATAGAAGACAAGGAGGTACAGTTTGTTGAAGTACCATTAGAATTTGAAGTTGAAGAGTACCATGAGAATATTGAGGCTATTTATTGAATTTTATAAATCACCTTCATAGGTGATATTATTGTATCAACTATAGTTGCATTGATGGCCATGCCAAGGACATTAGCAAACATTATGAAGGAGCTAGACATATCAATGCCAATTCTCAAAAAGCAACATGTTTAATGTAGTCCTCCACTTTATGGAGAAATAAATATTTCAAGATTCACATTTGATATAGGAGTAAGAGTTCTATCTAGGATAGGTTATGCATAGCTTTGTTTTTCTTATGTTGTGTGTGTTTTACCTAAGTATTCTTGAGAACACAAAGGTGTTTATTTTGATGTATTATCTTGTGTGTTTCTTTTTTTATTGTTTAGTGAATTTTGGTGATATTTCAAAGGAAATTTAGTGTAAATTATAGTATATAAGTGACTCCATATCCCAATGGTAGGATAAAGCTATTGATCTTTGGCATAAATGGCTTGCCACTGCTAGAAAATCACTGAAATATTGACTACTTTTACCACAAGTCAAATTAAGTCAAACCTATAGATATTCAAACTTGTTATAGTGGTCTATTATAATGTAAAATGTGTACCATTGTTTTTAGTGGGTTCAAACATATGTTTTATAATTTTAATTTTTGTCAAGTTTATCCTAAGTCAGTCTAAGGTCACATTTCAAGTCTTTGATGAATTCTATGGTTTACTTATTAAGACAGGTGTGTATAAGTGTTATTAAACATCCCATGTGTTAGGTTAATGTTATGGGAATATTTTACAACTAAAAATTGATAGGGTTACACTTTGAAAACATGAAGACAATGGAAAAATGAAAAGTTTTAGGTAGTTGTACATAATGTACAATAATCCTAACACATGTGGAAGACTTTAGAGTGACCATTTAGCTCCCAAAAATTAAAACTCTTTTCCATATTCATATTACCTTGATAATTCCAAAAATAATAAAAAATGGTTTACCTTCTTTATTTCTGTCCTAAACAAGATAAAAAGGTCAACTAGTTTCTGCATAGTATGACCAAGAGGAGTTGAGTCAAAATAAGTGCACTTGGTGGGTGGTATTACTCTTTGTCTACTTAAAATTCATGGAAATATTAATAATATTGGTGTTATTTTCTTTATGAACCATTTATAAGAAGTTTGATGACTCTTTTATACCTACGCATCCCCATGGCCTTCAATTTTCTTCTTTATTTGGATTGATCTTTCCAAACCAATTATTTTACATGATCTTGAGGAGTATGAGAATCATTATAAAAAAAATCAAATATATTTTTCATATTTGGAGGTCAAGGAATGAGAAAGACTATCTCTTTTACTAGTGAGGGACTCTATTTCAAGTCTACAGACTTTGTTTCACAAATGCAAAGTTTGTTCCCTTGTAGTGGCTTTTGATCAGGAATAAAATGTTGCTTCCAAACTATCATGTCATGGTGTTCTCCTTTCAAATATTAATCTCATTTATCCTTTCTTGATGGAGTGAAAATCATAACACATTACACACTATTTATTTTCTTTATGACTATCACCTATAATGAAGTGAATTTAAATCTTGAAAATTTGTGGTAATGGGACAAGAAGATTTCAGGGCTATTGAGAGGATTCTAAAGTAAAGAAAATAGGAGTTACTTATCTAAAGGTTCATTGAGATCATGACAAGTTTTCAACATAACACACTATCTTATATCTTGAAGTATCACCTATAAACAATATTCATTAATGCTCTAGGTTCAATCAATAGAGGTCTTATCAAAGTTGAAATAAATATGTTTGAAGTTGTTTGAAACCTTCATCAAGTTTGAGAGCATTGAGAAGGCCATTATGACAATGGTGAGACTATCATATGCATACAAACTTAGAACCATGTTTTCAAGTTATGAAAGTTATATTTGAGGACAACTTACTTTAATTTTTCAAAAAAGGGAATCCTGCATCATAAAGAGTCATCTCATGGTAGAGTATCTTGAGGTCTGGATAGACCTAATTATTTCCATCTTGTATCTAAAGCATAAGGGAAATTATTTGACACAAGAAAGTGGTTTTTTGAATAAGGATAAGGATGATTGAGTTGAGTTTCACTCAGTTGGTTTTCCAATAAAAACACTTTGTTAAAGCTATAGAATTTTGAACGTAGAAGAGAAATGCACTAGTGCACTACAATACAGTGAGTGAAAACTTGGTTATAATGCATGAACTAAGCTCAAAAGGTTTGGATTGGCCCTTATTGATATAAATTTAATGTGTAGGTTTTAAAAAATGTTCAATGCATGAAATAGACACCTACATGGCTCATAAACTCCTTGGAATGTGCACTTATAGTGGAAGTTAAATTTTTCAACCAGTATAAGCTAAATAAGGATGGAAGCTTGAATATTAAACTTGACATGAACTCATATAGGTATTTAAACATATTGTATTTTTAAAAAGGAACTAGTTTTGTTAAATTACATTATCAAACAATATGATCACCTATAGGAATCCTTATATTCTGTAACTTACACCTATAATCATACATAACATAGACTAGTCTAATCCCACAGAGGAATGCAGACTTGGTGAGTTGGTAAAGGTATAAATTTAATGGGATAAAATATGTATTAAACCCCACAATGAAAATTACACCATTCCTATATGAATCTCATATAAAAGGAAACAAGGTAAAAGTTGGTCAATTAGGGACTAAACATAGTCATCTAAAAACTTTCACATTCATCAATCCTGGAATCTGTCTTGAAGAGTTCAAGGTGTGAAATTTTTTAGGATCATGAAAAATATATAATATTTTGTGTAGAGTATAAAAATGACCCATATAATCCCTCTACACTTTCAATTAATTTATACAAATAGGGGAAGTTCTCTTTGTTTTGTCTCAGATAGAGGGCACTCTAATTGCAAGCTAGTCTATAGGCTTATACATTCATCTTAAAAATATGAGTGATAGAAGCATATAATTATATTAAGGTGATATATAAGGTTTTTTTTAAAATTAATAATGTTTTGGAGATCATATACTGTCATTCAAAACATACAGGTGGGTTATATACCTAGTCACACTTCGTCTAGGTCTTTAGGCCTAAAATAAGGCCTATACCCTAATGAATTCCAAAACCATTAAAATGAATACATGAACCTTAAAAGATATATTAATATATTTAGGATGAGGTTAGGTATGGATCAAAATAAGTATTTTGTATCATAATAACACAAGTTGGTTATTCAAACCCAATTCCATCACAGGGGTACCCAGAATTCATGAGAAAACTCGATAGGCCAAATTCAAGTGC
>JARHVA010007989.1:310000-330000 GCA_037957365.1 Torreya grandis | reverse complement strand
ATTGATAAAACCTAAAAGTGATCAATTTGAATCTATAATTACATATGAAATGGTTGAATTGGTTAAATTAGTAATGTGGTTGACATTAAACTTCCTCAATGGCCTAGGAATTAGTTTTGGATACTAATTTGTAGCTTTTACATTTCATATTTTTTCTTCAATATAAGTTACATGAGTAGTGTAGTTGAAATTAAATGATCATGAATGGAATAGGCACTACTCCCTCTTCAATTAAGTTTGGTTTTTATATTCCCATCCCATGGTCGTAAAATAGTTTATAATATTAGTTCATGATCACCCCATAAACTGCAAATTATCCATGTGCCTTAAAAAGGAAACATAATTATTCAATGATTTAACAAGAAAAAATAATCTCTAATGACAATACATGAGGAAACATGGTTTACACAATTATGGGTGAATTATTTTCTCCATCTTTAAGTTTAAAAATTTTAAATTTATTTTTACATTTTATATTTCATACATAGACATTGAATTATTCATATGCATTATAGGTTTCATGAAATAAGTGTCACATGTAGAGCATGCTCATAAAGATAATTATGTTTTATAAATATAGGTACATATTTATATACTTTTAATCTAAAATTTTAATACATATCAATACTAGAATGAATAGGTAACATTTTTTGACACTAAAATCTAATATTAGAAAGTTATAATTTTAGTTTTATACATCTATACCTTACACGACTTGTGTGAATATATGTATATTATTCACACATCTCTAAGATCCATTTGATATTTAAGGTTTTAGCCTACCTAATGTAAGATCATCCAAGGATTTGTTGATGCAAAAAAATAGGCCAAACCTCCAAAGGCCATAACCTTTGATCTGTAGCTCTATTTGATCTCATCCATGTGTCAATATGACTATCTCAAAAATTTAATTTCTTCCTTAAGCCTCTATTTCCTCTTAGAGGCATTTTTTTAAAAAAAAAATGGAGGCCAAACAAGACCATCTAAGTGTCTAAAAGTACAATTTAATTATTTTTCAATATTTTTTTTATTTTTAAAAATTGCATATTTCTATGACCAAACATGAACTTTAGTTGAAATTCATCTTATAGGATAATTTTAGTGTTTAGAGTATTTTGAGATATTTTTAGAGATGCACATTACATGCAAAACTTACTAAATATGGAAGTTTTTTTAGATTTTAATATTTTTTTTCAAATTTTTGCATGTTAACTCTAATTACATGTTGAGGCTTATTTACGAAAGGTTTATAATTATTTAAATTAAATTAATATTAATCAATTTTGAGTTATTGTTTCAATTATTAGCCCATTATAACTTTTGGTCTTGGTAGTGATTTTGGTTCATTATCAAACTTCTATTTTAACAGCTTTTATTTTTACCAAGGTTTGTATGCAAGAACTTCTAGCTCTAAAAATATCAAAAAATACTCTAAACAGTAAAATTAGCCTATAGGAATAATTTCAACTAAAGTTCATGTTCAGTCATTAAAATATGCAATTTTAAAAAATAAAAAAAGTCCTCAAAAACCATTAAATAGTATTTTTGGACCCTCAAATGTTCTCGTTTGGCCTCTAAAACTTTTCAAAAAATGATTTTAAGTGGAAATATCAGATTATTTAAGCAAAAAAAATTTCAAGATGATCATTTTGGTGCATGGATGAGCTCAAATAGATACAGGAATCAAAAGTTATGCCCTATGAATGTTTGGTCTATTTTTTTTGTATCATTTATGCAATTTTTAATCAACCAAAAAATATTTGCGGTTTTTATTTATTGTTTTTGGTTTATGGTATATCTTGTGTGATATTGTTAACCTTTTAGAATTATGTTCTAAAAGTATTCCTTTTCTATGGGAGAAGTGCAGAGATATTTTTTTATGCCTCTTCACATCTATATGGAATTTTAATTTATAGATATTTTATAATAAATTTTTATTCAATTATGGTAAGAATTAGAAGATTAAATATGGTGAGGTCCTTTAGAGTCACTACAGAATCTTAACATCTAATGTTTTCAGAACACTTGGAAGGATGTTTCTATTTATATAATAAGATTTGGATTGATTTTTTTTTAAACTATATTAAATTATATGCTCAACCTACATGAAAAAATTTAGATCATTTGGATTTATAATTATAATGCACCATCCATTTACATCAATATACATAATTTGTGTCATCTACAACACTTGGAAATATGGTTCTTTACCTATGGTAAATTGCACTAAGAATTAGATGGATTTTTTTGTGATGAAATAAAATATATTTATCAGTATATGTTTACACTTTTACATCAATTGGATAAAATTAGGTGATGTTATGTTTATTTTTATTATTGTCATTTATCTTTAAAATGTCAACTATGTAATCTAAGTCACTTGGCAAGATGGTTATTTAGTTATGGTAATATATGGTAATAATTACATAGCCAATTTATTTATGTTTTAGGAATAAAATTTTAAAATATTTATTTCAAATTTAACATCATTTGGATAAAAAATAATGATGCTCTAATAGTTCTAATAACCATTATTCAACCTAAAAATGCCATCAATGTACTCAAAAGTCATTACTAATAATTTGGAATTAAATCACAAAAACTAAAATATAGAAAACTATTTTACATTATTTTATGTCAGGTAATTTTAAGAGATGCCACATGACTATTTATATGTCAAGAGGAATACAAGATTGAATGAGAGTAGTATTTCATAAAGAGTAGGATTTATGGAGTATAATTCTCCATGAGCATAATAGAGACATGCAACAATTTAAGAGGAACTATATGATAAACTATAACTCATTCATGTAATGTATTAATCCATTAGAGTCATATGTGAGATTATGTGTGTTTGATAATGAATGCATTTCATTATAATGTTTTAAAGATGAATGAAACAAATATATATTCAATACATCAAGTCTGAGTATGTGGTAAAATTGTGACCATGATAGAGTGATTAACCTAGAAATATAAAGGCAAAGGTAGTTATTAAGTGTACCACATCTCTAATGTTTACACCACTTCATTATTTTATATCAGTCACCTACACGAATTCCATAGTTTTCATATAACTTTCTCAAAATCAAATTAAGGATCTCTTTTAGATCATCACATGATTCCATATGTTTCCTAGACTAATCTATAAGTTTTATATTGTTCTAAAAATATGTTTTTTTTCAAACCTGACAGATTCACCCCACTCTAATCAGTGATAAATTTACATATTTTTATATTTTTTATGAGTGAGAAACAATGTTTCACATGTTTTTGTGGTGATAAATTACCCTAAATGTCCAAAATAAATATTCAATAGGTATAATTCTATTAATTATATAGAATTTTCCAAACAATACTACTATAGATATTTATACATTTAAATCGATTTCCTAGTATCTCCAATCAAACCATCACTCATGAGGATTAGGTCCTAGCCAACTTCTAAACAAGTCAAATCTAGGACAATTGTTTCACTTTCCATTTTTATAATGTTATATAACATGTTTCATTCATTTGAAAAATCCTCAATTATGAACCTTCAATCATGAATGTTTACGATTTAGTTGTCATAAATATTTTAAAATATGGCCTTTGGCTATGGGATGAGATAGAATCAAATGAAATTAAGTGAGATCTTGGTCAAAGGACACCTTTGTGATCTTCTAATAATGCACATTGTGGGTTATAACTTAGAATATTATGAGGGTAAAGTATAACCTATTAAAGTTAAATTGATGAAAGATTCAGTTTATGATAAAAGGCTCCTGATACAAGTGAGGATCCCACAAATATAGTGACCATAATTTCTATGGTAGAGAAGCATCAGGAATCTAGAATGTCAAATCCATTTCATGTAGTGATAAAAGACTTGACAAAATAAAAGTAATTACTAATAATAAAAGATGTGATTATGTTTCAATTGAAGGATTTTAGGTTAATGTTTTAATTTTAGTTTTTATTCCTTTATATAATCAATATGATTTTAAAGATAAGGACTAGACAGAAGTATAGAATAAAAAATAATAAGTCACAAAATGGCTCTATAATAATTAATATGGTTATTCACTCCCAAAAAGGAGGTAAAATGGACATTACATAATGCAATGTTATGTTGATTGTTGAGAACATGCCTTTACTAGTTTATTGATGGAAGGAGGCTAGCTTGGAAATTATATGGTAATAGTTTTCCTATTATATTATTTTCCCTACGAGTATATTAACATCATGTATATTCCATGTTGACATGTCATGCCCATATTTTAGGGTACCTAGTATTGGGTCCTAGTCAAAACACTCCAATTAATCGAATAAAAAGCATATTGCATTCATTTAAATAGAACTATTGCATACATACACATAAAAAGAATAACTACAAGTGCTTTACCTTAGTTATTCATATTACTGGATATGTGCATACTGATCAACCATTTAAGAGAGAGTGGTTGAGGATAGGTCAACCCATATTTTTAACAATTTTTAGTTATAAATCTAGTGGTTAAAATTGACTTATTATTTGAAAGTGAAGGAGATACACTTTATAAAGTATGAATATATTAATCTTATAAAGATCACACAAATATATGACGTAAAATTATGTTCAGTGGCCTATATTGAAACATAGAATCAAAATTTGATGACATGAGTCATCATATTTTAAACTATAACATAAGTCATTTCTATTCTAAAAATTATGAATCTCTTTATGTTTATCTAGAGGCTCAATCTTTTATTTGGGTTACTATTAAACTAGTTCCCTACCCTTCCAACCACCTACATTTAGTGTCAAACCTATAGTGTATAAATATATTGTAATAATCTTATTCCCTGAGATGGTTTCTATTAATTATAATTAAAATTTTAAAAATTAAATAATTTACATTATGTTTTAGATTCTTATTTATTGCTAAATTTGATATTATCTAAATTTGTTCAAATTTATATCTTATTAAACACATTAAAAATTAGTATAACATAACAAGGAACATGTGGTGAAAGGATGGGCTTTGATAGAGAAACACAATAAATTTGGTGAAGGTTGTTTTATTTGGAAACAATGTAGGAAAACATTCCCTATTAGTAAATCACTGGGAATAAAATATCGTCTTGAAATTTTGTATTTATTTTTATATGAGCCAGTGTAGATTCCCTCATTTTTTATTTTATTACTTTACTTTATTATTTTAGATTGAAGAATTGGGTTTTTCTAGAATAAAAAATAAGAAACTCTTTACATTTTCATGAAGTTTAAGGTAGTGATGAAGAAACAAATTGGGAATAATGTGAAATTCATGAAAATAGGTGTGTAGGTTTCTAATTAAGTAAAAAAAAAATCAATTAAAATGTAATTGAGAATACATTTAAAACTTGATATAGAGCACGATAAAATGGCATTGTTGAAAGATAAAACTAGAAAAATCATTGATTTGGATCTAACGGTTTGGAGATAAAAACATCTATCATATATATTTTTGATTGAATTAGTAGCATTTTATGTGAATATATCGAATATTCATACTTGTAAAAGTTTAGAATATAAAATTCTACATGAAGTATAGAGCAAAAAGAAATAGTTTGTCAGATTTGTGATTGTTTAGATTTATTTAATATGCAAATATGTTATAATAATAAAATAAAAATTCAATGAAAAATGTGTGAAGTGTATTCTTATAGAATATAGTGATTAATCCTTATAATCCATTTAAAAATTAAATTATAATCAATAAATATGAAGTATAATGGGGAAGAGGAAGGAAATTAGAATGGAAAAACATAACAACAATATACTGATCATATTATTATAGAAAAACAAAATGAATATATTTAAACTCAACACTCAATAGTGATTAGTAGTTCCATAAATAAAAATAGCCATGTTATATATTCACCTAAATCTACAAAAACAAGGATACATTCCATTCAATGTCCAAGAAGATGAGAACTATGGATGAGATTTATGATGTAAGAGAAATTGAAAAAAAAATGATATATTTTTTATTTTACTTACATAGGCTTATGCAATTTATTATGAGATTGATTAGAAAAAGATCAAATTGATGGATGTTTAAATTGATGAAACTTAAAAATATATATATATTATTTATTTAATAATCTTTGAACAAAAAATATATATAATTAATATTAAATAGATTTATGAAACTATATACAATACAAATGGTGAGATGTACAAACACAAGTCAAAACATGTTTCCAAATGGTATTCAAAAAAGCCTAGAATAGACAACAATAAAAATTTTAAATTCTTATTAAGGTTGGATAGTATGAAAATTGTTTAGTAATATTATTCTAACATAATTGAAAAGTATATGACATGGATGTAAAATTCATGTTTTTGAATTGATATTTAGAATAAGATGTTTATTCATTAAATGAATAAAATGTATTATATGATCTAAAACTAATGTTTTGGGTTTAGTTTAGTCAGAACGATTTGTATGTTCTAAACAATCGATTCAACTACAATAACTTTTACATCAAATAAAAAATGATCATATTTTAATAGTTTACCTATTAATTAAGGTAGGTTAGTTTTTTACCTTAAATAAAATTTTATTATTTCAAAAGTTTAGATCATTAAGGAAAAAGTATTTTAAATAATTATTTTATTAGATAGGTTAATACATGGGTTAAGGGTCCCGTACCTAGTATAAAAAATCTTGAAAGAATGATATGAAAGATCATTAAAAAATAATCAATAGAGTATAGAGACTCAAGAATAAGTGACATATATGATGTACTAACAATCAGGGAAGATTCAACCATTTACTAGCTTCCATGAAACTTTCACAAAATAAGAAAAATCAATAGCCCACCCATGAGGACCATGAGAGATCAAACATCGAATAGGTAGAACCATGTACCTAGATAATTATCGAACACATCCAACAACTGTCATCATTGAAACCTAAGAAAAATAGGCAAAAAGGTTCAATTACTAATAAACCCAACAGGAACCTTCTACTGATGTTTCTCTTCCATGATTCATCTTCACAACACAACCACAAGATTCATACAAGATCTAGGTCACTTCTAGAAATTTTTAACTGGGGCCCCCTTGAATAAAGTGTCATACTAAGCACAGATCTTCTACCATTTTCCTTCTTCTACACTTTAATTCACTCCCCCTTGACTTCCACTAAATCTGTCCCTAAAGATAAAATAATTTCAACATATTCTAAGGGCCATAATTTTTCTACCGCTAAAGACCTAGCCAATGATTCTACCGTTGGTATTTCAATAAGAATGTTAACACCCTTATCAGAAGTTGGAATAGGGTTTTTTAATGCCAAAATTGGCCATCCCCTACTTGGAGGATCTGCTTTAGGCTCCCCTTTTGTGACATAAAGTTTTACTTGATCTAAATGAAGGGCAGGCTCAAGTTCATCTAAAGATGAATTTGAGTCATCATTCTCAGATTCAAGAGCATTCATAGTGAGGTGGGTGGGGTAAAATTCTGACCACCAGAGAGATTCCACTATTCTTCTATGATTTATGTAGTCTTTAGTTAAATGACATGTGTTGAAATAGATATGGCATTAGAATAACAAACCTTCTTAATCAAGGGGTTGAGACTCAGAATGATCGGCTACTTGCAAAACAACCTTTTCAGCTAGATCCTTAAAGGTGTCAACATTAACCAAAATTCTACCAAAGGGGGTGTGAGAAAAAATAGTAATGTCTGGGTGTGTTTGTTCAAATTTTCCCATGGAGTTGCCTATGACTATAAAGCTAGATTCATTCCAAAAATGGAAAGAGAGATAAGGTGGATGAATCTAGATAGGTCTTTCATTCATAGATTTAGTAAGGGGGTTAAAGAAGGCGAACAATGGTTTAATGATTAATGGGTGGAGGTTCAAACTCCAAATCTTATTTTGGATCAAATCCTTGTCCTTGCAATAGTAAAAAATAATAATAATAAACTCTTAGCACTAGCATAAATCTCGATTCTACCTTGTAATAGAGGTTGCCAATTTTTTTAGATCTAGGCATGGAGATCTTGATGTTTAGGCTAGAGATTTATGAATCTACAAATGATACTACGGGATGAAAAAAAACATTACCCTTGCACACTTTTTGAGATGCTTCATTGTCAAATACCACCACTAAGCTTTGGGTATAGATCTAGGCATTGGTTTCAGGACCATTTCCATGAAAGTTTTTGATAATGGCTTCGAGCCAGCCATAGCTTTTGACCCCATGAAAGACTAGATCTAGGTCTGAACATGAGGATGAGACATTTGGGGGAGTAGCATTGTTTGTGATCATCAAGGGGAGGGTATAAAGCACACCTAGAGAGCTGACCATAGCTACAACCTGTTGAAGTGAGATGTTAAACTCAGATAACGATGGGGAGGATAGTCGAGGGTTCATCCGTCCTTCAAAGGATAGACCAAACCCATAATGGGTTGTAGTGCATTAAGAACTTGTCATCTGGATAGGAGTTGAAATCTCTAAATGTCCTTCATCAGGCTATTTGAAATTGAGGTAGGGGAATTTTGAATTGTCCATGGGTGGGAAGGAGCATTCGAAGGAACATGGTTTGTTTGTTTGTTTTTTTTTTTTGGAGAATTAAAGTAAATTAAATAACTAATAACTTATTTTGTTTCAATATAAATATAAAAAAATGTTTTGAATAGGTTTATAAGGTTGAATAATGACCCGACATAAACACCAATTGTAACAACTAAAAATATAAGCAGATATACATGTAAGAAGTGATGTAGATCTAATTTTTAATAAAATATTGGCTTGAAACTTGGTGTAGTAGATAGGTACAAGGCTTAATATTATGTATGGAGTGAGATTAATATTTAGGTTCAAGCAATATCCAAGGACGCTCACATGAAAGTAGGTAAAATAATGTGAAGATATCTTAATGGGAATAATAGTCATGGTATTTCATATGTACTAAAAAAACCGTTTTTAATTCAATTGGCACATAGATTGTGATTGGGGGTGGGTAACATTGATGTTAAGAACATTTAAGATTTTTTTTTTTTAATTTCACTCGAGTATTTCATAGGATTTTCAAAAAAAATTGCTGTCATTATTTATATAACTAAGGCTGAGCATGTAGATGCAACGTTGAATGTGTTAGGAAATTTAGGTCAATAATATTTTATCAGATTTAAATCAGTAATTAAATGAAGATGCTACCATTTTATTAGGATTTAATGTTTTGGCATGGAGCAGAGCAGAATGGGTAGAATTTTTGAATCATGGGGTGAGCAGGAAAGTTCAAATGATGGTTTTGGGATCGACGGCTATGTAGATCTAGACCCTCTTCAGGGGGTTTTGTTATTTTTATCTAGTCTAGTAGCAACAGACCTATTCTAGGTAAAATTTTTGGTTGTTTTCCTAGTTACTTGGATCTTTTTTTGTGTCACTTGGGCCTGAAAGAATTTGAGGGCAGTTCTGAGGTAGGTACTTTTGTTGTTTGATTTTATACTGTCTAGTGGCTGGTTCTGTTTGACCTATTCCCTACCTTGTGGCGCATCCTTCATGGGTGGAGGACTAATTCATGTTGGAAGGTTCCTCTTAGATGTATGTTTCAACATTGGGAAAAATTATTAGCATTGGGAAAACTCATCTTGTGGATTGTGGTCTACACTCCCAGTAGTAGTCTGTTTCATTTGATGAAGTTCAAAGCTAGAGTCATACTTCACGTAGGAAGTTTTTGTCTTTGGGAGGGTTGTTTTAGAGATTTGCTCTACTTTGATTTACATCTGAGTACTTTTTTTTGACATCTTGTATTTGGCCCCTGGAGGGGGTATCCTACAACAAGTTGATTCATCGAATTGCCTTCATTTAATACTTTTTCTTGGAAGGGTCTTAGTTAGAACAACTCCTTTGTGATTTTTTATAGATATGCTAGCGGAAGTTTCTCCTTTGTGTTGGCCTTATGTTGTAGATCTGTTGTGCTCCATGTTGGCACTTGTGTTTTGAAATGGATCTTCTCATATGGTATCTTCTGGCTTTCCACTTTACTGAGCAGAGTTTTGGTTTTGGATGATACTTTAAGGGTAGTTGTTCTATTGTGGTTCTCAAATGTGGGCCAGGTCTTGTCATTTCTTATGTCTGGAAAGCTTGAACTTCTTGTTATGAGGGTTTGGTTCTCTGCTCATCCATTGGGCCTATTACTTGTCCTTATTGTGATGGATATTTCCTATTTGGGCTTCCCTAATAGTAATGAGAAAGAGAAAGATGAGATAGTTTTATTGTACGACCTGACTTTTACCTTAAGTGACAGGCATGGCCTGAGTGTGATGGTCCTATTTTTAAAGGTCCGTTGTTTAAAGAGTTGTATTTTTGAAGAACATTTTATTTTTTTGAGGTTTTCTCATGAAGGAAAGCTTCTCTATTATGGTCTCATTAGGAGAGAAATGCTCTATTCTAGTCTATTAGTTTGTTGGTTTTTATGACCTTTTGGATCTTGATTTCAAAAGTAGGAGAGTGATTGGGTTGGAAAATCATATTTATGATTTGACAGCCCTTTTTTTGGACTCTCGTGAGTTAGATGGTAGCTATCAAAATGTGATCATTAAATTTAGTCCCTGGAAGATTTGGGTCTCCTTGGATTTCCTATCAAAATCTGACTTGTGTTTGTTGGAGGCCATGAAATGGAGACTTGGGCCTCCTTTTGTGCAAGATCTATGTTGCTATAGTTTCAAAACAATGATGACATGGATGCTTATGCCAATAGGGAATGTTTTCAAGGCCATTGGTTCTTGATTTTAAAATTTGAATTATTATTACTATTTTGGGAATCATACCATTGGTTAGATTCTCCTTGGAACATTTTTAACCATTTGGATAGGTGGTGCCATGTGAGATGGGTCTATTTGGCTCCTCTAGGGAGTCATTTGGCTCTCTTTGGTTACTTTTCTTTCTATCCCATTTTGGGTCTTCCCAGCTAGATTAGGGTCCTCAAGTGACCTTAAAAATTAGATTTTATTCATTTAGAATCCTCCTCCTATGTACTATGGATCCCTAAAAGTGTCTTGTCTCTTTTGGTGAATCTATTTGGGGACCTGGGTCCCCTTGTTCCTAGGATGAATTTTGTTTTTGAATTTTTGGGTCCCCCTAAGGACCCTAATTTTTCTTTTGAGACTTGGGCCTCTTTCTCCTTTTTCCCAGATTGGTTTTCAGTCTAGGGATAACTTTTGGTTTGACACAAATTGACTAGGTATCACACTAGTAAAAATTTGTTATTGTTTACTCCAATCCTGAGACCTGGACATCTGACACTTCTTACCCAAGCTTGTTTTTGGTCTACTTAAAATTGATTATTTGCTGCATGAGCCAAATGTAGTAACTACCTTATCCCTATTTGTTATTTATTCTTCTAAACTTAGCTAGTGTCTACACCATAAAAATGTGGTAGTAGCACTTTTTTTCATAGTTCTTTTTTAGATGAGCCCTATCAGAGTTGTTGTTGCTAGAACCTGGATAATGCGAATGCAATGGAGATGTGATCACATGAGATGAAGCAAGTGCACACCACATAGATGCTAAAGCAATTTGAAATTATACAAGAAGATAAATTGCACAAGACAAAATGGAGAAAACCAAAATTTGATTAACATAAGAAGACCAAAGTAAAGAATACATATAGGAGAGCACGTAACTAACTCCTCCACAAAAGGTGGCGAAGGCACCCCAAGAATAGACTATAACTCCTTCATGAAAGGTAGTGACAAGGTGCTAAGAATAGAGAAGTAACTCCCATCAAGGGAGTTACTTATGACACCTATGACACATCTATGACACACATCTCCACATAAGCTAGCCTATCCCACAAATGTAGGAAAACTCCATGTATGCACAAAAATATAATTTCCCTAATTAAATAATAGGGAAAAATAAAAACCTACACTAATACCCACCCATAAGCGCAGCTTAGGTGGGCAATGTGGAAATATAAAATGGGTCTCGACAACTAGGCTTGATGAGTTACCCATGTACAAATGCAATCTCCCATAAGATAGAGAAAAGGAGAAAACCCGTAGGAAAAAACTCCCCTCCAAAAGAGAGACATAAAATAAAGTAAGAGGCTAGTGGGTCCCCCTTGAAGATGATGTTGATACATATGTGGACTACACCCCAAGAAGAGCTTGTAGATGAATGAACTTGCTCTCAGTGAAAGGTTTGGTGAAGATGTCGGTAACCTGCTCTGAAGACTAGAAAAATATCAAGTCAATGACCTGACTATGAATAAGCTCCCAAAATAAAATGCATGTGAATCTCTATGTGCTTGGTCTGCTAGTGCTAAATTGGATTCCTACAAATTTGAATGGTACTCTAGTTGTCACAATAAATGATGTTGGACTACCTGATAGGAATGCCAAACTCAAAAAATATCCCCTGAAGCCAAATAGCCTCAGTAGCTGCATTAACAACTCCCCTGTACTCTACCTCTATGGATGATATAGCAATAACATTCTGCTTCTTGCTAGACCAACTGATAGGACCAAAACTTAGAGAGAAACTATAACCAGAAGTGGACTTGCATGTCTATGAATCACCAACCCAGTCTGAATCTATATATCCAACCAAGTCAACCACTATGCCAAATCTATAATGAATCCCATATCTATGTGAACCCTATATGTAATGCAAGATCTTCTTAGCTGCTTTCCAATGTAGCTCATGAGGTTATTACATGAATATGGAGACAAGTCCCACTGTATATGATATGTCGAGCCTAGTGTGAGTCAAGTAGATGAGACTACCAACAAGTTATTGATACCGAGTGGCATCAACCAATGGTGAACAATAGTCAGCCACAAGCTTGACTCTTGATAGAAAGGGAGTTAGAGATGGATTGCAATTAGCCATTGAAACTGAGCCAATAAGTCAAGAGCATACTTAGGCTATGCAAGAGAAATCCCTAAATCTGACTATGAGAACTCAATGTTAAGGAATTAGTGCAACAAACCCAAGTCTATCATGTAAAATCTATCTTGGAGAGATGCCTTCACCATTGTAATAGCTGATGAAGAACTCCTGGTGATCAAAAGGTCATCAACATACAAAACCAAAATTAGGAGTGAATCATCCTGCCATAAGAAGTAGACATTGGGATCAGAATGGCACCTAGTGAAACTTGTTGTGAGAAGGAAGGAATCCATCTTGGCATACCAAGCCCGAGGGGCCTGTTTGAGGCCATAGATAGATTTCCTAAGTCTGCATACTAAGGAAGAATCCTAAACAAATCCTAACAGCTACTCCATGTAGATCTCCTCCTCTAGGTCTCTGTGAAGTAAGGCACTTTTCACATCCATTTGGTGTACATCCCCACCATGTGCTGCGGCAATAGCCAAGGTGAGTCAGATAGAATTCATCTTTGCAACAGGTGCAAAGGTCTCTAAGTAGTCAATGCTTTCCACCTGTGAGCAAACCTTGGCAACCAATCACACATTATACTTATCAACTGACCCATTTGCTACAAACTTAGTCTGATATATCCACCTACATCGAACCATCTTTCTTCCCTTAGGAAGTGAAGCCAAATCCCAAGTGTGATTTTTGATTAAGGAAGAATATTATTCCTCCATAGCACTATCCCACTCAGGTACCCCTAATGCCTCTTGAAAAGTCTATGGATCTAAAACTGAAGCAAAGAAGGCATGTAGATCTCTCTAAAAACCCCCTTAGTACATCTGTCATCTGCAAGATGTCCTACCCAAGTGCCAACACTCTCAAGTGTCTATCTAGCCCAAAGTGGCCCAGAAGTGGGCGAGTAAGGTGATAACTCCTCATCCTCTGACTGAGTAGAGGTGGATGCCCCTACATCACTATCCTCACTGTCTAAACTCAAAGAAGAAGAAGATGTCTCTGGCTCAAGAACCTACTGTGACTGACTGAATCTGATGAGGAATCATCATGATGAAGTAGATCCAATGAGGGAGAAGAAGTGTCAAGTGTTCAGTCTCTAGGACTCTCCTAAAAATGGACACTTATCTCAATGAACAACTCATGAGTGACTAGATCTAGAAGGTGATACCCCTTAAAACTATCTAGATATCCTACAAAGATGTAAGGCTTAGACTGATGTTCCATAGCTTTGCATTTCTTTTTCAGAATGTGGGCTATGGCTAGGGATCTAAAAACCCTAAGGTGTTCAACATCAGGTTTCTTTTTATGCCAAGCTTCAAAGGGTGTTATCCCTTTCAAATCATTGTGAGGAACCCTGTTTTGAATGTAGCAAGCACAATTGATGGCTTTGGCCCAGTACTATGGTGCTAAGGATTTGAAGTGAATCATATAGCTACTCATCTCTTTCAAGAACCTATTTTTGCATTCTACAACTCCATTTTGTGAAGAATTGTAAGTGACTGTGCACTACAAATCAATCCCCTCTGTGGTGCAAAATTGCTCAAATTTGATGCTGACATACTTCCCTCCATTATCAGTTTGAAGAACCTTGATAGATTTCTCACTCTGTTTCTTAGCAAGAGCCTTAAAGACTAGAAAATTTTCAAACACTTTAGACTTTTGTTTGAGAAAATATATCCAAGTTTACCTAGAGAAATCATCAATGAAAGTGAGGATGTACATGGCCCTTCTGAAAGATGGTTTGGGAAAGGGTCCTGATACATCACTGTGGACTAACTCCAAAGGTTGTGAAGCCCTCCATGCTTTGCCTTTGTCAAATTTTGCTTTGGGATGCCTCCCAAGGGAGCACCCCTTGCAAAGTCCATTTGAGGATTAGACACGACGCAAGCCAATGACCATGTCATGTTTACAAAGTTGCTCAAGGTAGCGGTAGCTAGGGTGGCCAAACTGCTCATGCCATAATTTACTAACTCCATTTGAATGAGTCAGCAATGTTTTTGGAGAAGAGTTTGGTGAAAAATGTGAGAAGGTGTATAACCTAACTTGGTGATCTACCCTACCCATTGCCACTGTAGTATCACTATGCAACTCCCTGATAGCCACTAAATCTGGTGAAAACTCAACTCTCATGCCTCGACCAATGTGAGTGATTTGGTACACTGATAAGAGATTGGTTGAAAGAGAAGAAATAATTAGAACATTATTGAATGTTCCTCCATCCATTTCAACTAACCCTCTCCCTATAACAAAAATTGATGTGTCATCACCCAAACTAATTGAAGTCATGCTACAAGGCTCTAAATATGAAAAGTCAACTAGTGAAGATCCCATGTGGTGAGAAGCACTCGAATCAATGACCCATGATGTTTTAGAAGCTACAGTTGCTACAATGGCTTTGCCCTTTTCTTTCTCCTTACCCTTGCCTTTTACTTTGGTAGAATCTTGGGTAGATGAATTCTGCTTGATGGACTCAGGAACACCTATGTTGTGCTTCTCTAGAAGATGAGTTAGGTGATCTATTTGTTTCTTCATGCATTTGAATTCATTATGCCCTATTTTTTTACAATAGGCACACTTAACCTTCTCCTTCTTAGGTTTAGCATTGGAGGAGGAAGACTTAATGTTGTTTTTGGTAGGATTGTTGTTTTCTTTCTTCTTGTCCTGGTCCTTATTCTTTTTCTTCTTCTCCTTTGTTGAAGTCTTATCCTTACCATTTCCAGCTATCAAAGTTTGGGGTTGAGTAGAATTCATTGTGCCCATTTGAATTAGCTTATCTTGCTCCCTAGTCAAGTCGGTAATGAATGAATCCAAAGAAGGCATTTTTTATATAGTACCAAGGTCACTTTTTATGGCATGAAAAGTGGAGACAAAGACTGAATAGCTTGGACCTAACTTTTTGAGAATAAAAAGGATGAGTTGATCATCTTTCTTATCTATCCCGAATTCTTTTAATTTAAATCTACGGGCCTTAAACTTAGTGAAAAAGTCTTGTAGAGTGTCAAAGTTGCTAGGACTTAGACTTATGAGTTCATTTTTGAGCTCATGACCTCTCATCTCATCAAGCTTCCCTAAAAAGAGTTTTAAGGTGTCCCATATGTCTTTGAGATTCTTGGAGGTTTATAAATGGAAGAGAAGTTCTAGAGACATAGACAAGCTCAACAATCTATAGGCTTCATCACTATGGTTGTACCACTTGACCTTTTCAGCATTACTGTTGGGTTCTACTTCAGTACCCATGTTGATCCTATAAAACCCTTTGCTTCTAAGAATGATTGACATTTTAACCTTCCATTCATGATATTTAAAGGGTGTTAGGGGTTTATGTTAAAAATAATCCATTTTAATCTGAATTTAGGTGAAGTTGTGTTGATTGCAAGTTGTGAATTTATGTAGAAAGGAGAATGAAAGTAAAGATTTGTAAGTTTGTGAAAATCAAACACACCCCCTAAAATTTTGAGCCCCCCCACAAATATGCAATTGCACGCTCAAAAGATGTTGGGCTCAGCTGAGAATGCGTCTTAGAGAAATCAGTGCAAGACATAAGCAAACAAGACGTCGGACTCAGCCGAAAATACGTCTCAAGAGACCCAAATTTTAGGCACTTTATAAACTAGTTCATTTTTAACAAATAAAAATACTACATTGTGGAGAATGAAATACAAACACTTTTGTAAAAAATAGCACCCAAATCTGAGCTACTGTTTGCAAGATATTAAAGATCCAATTTTCCCGTAAATTAGTGTTTTTGCAAAAAAAGTACTAAAACATTAAAAAAATGTTTGTTTTGAGAGAGAAAGTGGCCTTCCAACCACTCATTTGACTCAACACAGAGTGAGGAATCCAAAGAAAAAGGTCTTTATGAAAGCAAGTTTAACTGATTATCTCGGTATGCATGAAAGCAAGTTTACCTTCCTCTTTTAGTAAAAATATACAACTAGTAAGGCAAAAAATGAATTTCCAACTAGTTTTATTTTTTATTTTTTTTATATAAGAGGAAAGAAAGGTGGATGGTATTTGTTGTGATGTCTTAGGCCTTGATAAGCATTGCCAAGAAGATGAGATTAGGGCTTCACCAATGAACATGCACCCTTCCAACACTTCCAACACAATGTAGATTTTAGCACTTCCAACACAGACTATACCACTTCCAACGTAGACTTAACACTTATACCATAGACATTCTCATAGAAGAGACAAATCAAATTCAAAAAAAAAATCCAGGTGTAGAAAAAATGACGCCAAGTGACTAAGGGTCCACATGGGATGCCAAACAAGAAGGAAAAACGCCATTTTCAAGAAAAAATAGGCTGGTAGAATTCTCTTAAAAAAAAAGATACAGTTTTGATTTAGCTGGTCAAACAGAAATTGAAATTGTAGACCTCAACACACAGCAGCAAGTGACAAGGTTTTAATTTCAATACACAGCAAGTCTGGGATAATTTTCTCACCAGAATAAGGCATAGGAAATGGAAATGGATGCCAAGCTGCTGGAAATGGATGCCAAGCTACTGGAAAAGGATGCCAGGTTGCTAGAAATGGACACCAAGCTGCTAGAAAAAAATGCCAAGCTGTTGATATTTCCATAAATTGCCTTGCTAAAGCCACAATAGATCTATACAAGATGTCTTGGCAAATTTTAACTCAAAATTATTATTTTTAACAAGTTTATGTATGGATTTGCATGAGTTTTCAAGAAACTCTACAAAAACTCTCAAATGCAATGGAGTTAAACAAAAAACTACTAAGAAAGTAAAGTAAGAATTCCAGAATAAACTAATAGCATAACCATACACACGATTATCGGAGTGGCTCTGATACCATATTGGAGTTGTTGTTAGAATTTGGATAATGCGAATGCAATGGAGACGTGATCACACGAGATGAAGCAAGTGCACACCACATAGATGCTAAAGCAATTTGAAATTATACAAGAAGATAAATTGCACAAGACAAAATGGAGAAAACCAAAATCTGATTAACATGAGATGACCACAATGAAGAATACCTATAAGAGAGCACATAACTAACTCCTCCACAAAAGGTGGATAAGACACCCCAAGAATAGACTGTAACTCCTCCATGAAAGGTGGTGACAAGGTGCTAAGAATAGAGAAGTAACTCCCATCAAGGGAGTTACTTATGACATTCTTATGACACATCTATGACACACATCTCCACATAAGCTAGCCTATCCCACAAATGTAGGAAAATTCCATGTATGCACAAAAATATAATTTCCCTAATTAAATAATAGGGAAAAATAAAAACCTACACTAATAAGTCCTTCTACTTTCTTTGGTTTTGGTTGGGTCCTTTCTATATACCTAATTTATTGTTCATTTCTATATCTCTATTCGATTAGGGGAAGACTTGAATCACATAATGTATTTGGGATGGTACCCACACCATTCGAAGGTGGGCTTACTCTAATCAAAATAAGTAAATGAAGATTTTATTTAATTTCTTTGATAATATGTCCACATTAAATTTGTAAACAAAATTTAGTATTTCATATAAATAGGAAACATATTAACATAAGTTATGATTTAAAAAATAAAATGGTTAAAAATGGATATATAAGTTCAAATTTTTATAGGTCAAAGAAGCAATTAGCATATATTTTTGCAAATGCATTGTCAAAGGATGATTTTGATAAATTCTAAGAATATTCATGTGTAATAGCTTGACAAATTCAAATTTGAGGGAGATTTATGGAAATTCAAACATTCCCCAGCTAAAAACATATTGAAAAATAATTAAAACAACATAGTTGAAAAAGTGAAAAGTTTGTAGTTCAAAATGAAAATGTGAATAAAATTATAGTTTTCATTAATTTTTTTAAAACTACCTAAAAAATAAGATGTTCTAGTTTTTTGGAAAAGAAGGCATGAATGCATATATAAAAATATAATATTTAAATTTTATAAATAGCTTATAGTTTTTAAGAATAGCTTTTTTCCTAAGAATGAAACTTCAATAAATATTATAATATAAATTGTTTTATAACACAATTTTATTATATATTTAAAAATTAATTATATTATTAATTAATTAGGGTTTTTAAATATACAATAATAACAATAACAATATTATAATAATAATAATAATAATAATAGTTGTTGTTGTTGTCGTTGTCGTCATCGTTGTTGTTGTTAAAATAATAATTTTTATGATAAACTAATTATATGTAAAGTATAATTATTTATGTTATTATATTATTTCAATCTTATTTTGCATAATATTATAAGATTTTTTTAGAATTGAAATTTAATTTAAGAAATATATTTATTGTAATGATTGATTGTTACACACATAACATGATAGTTTGAAATTTAATTTAAAACATATTTGTTTATTCGATCTATTGATACTTGACCACATAACATTCAGGTTGGGAAAAGAGCGAATTAAAGTTTATTAATCAAGGGTTTTTATTTTTTAATAATAAAATATTACTGTATTTTAATTTATTGTTGACCTATGTTTAATTCTTTATATATATATATATATATATATATATATATAATATTTTATATTTAATATTAAAAATAAAAATAAAAATAACTAAAAAAATAAAAAATAAAATGATATTTTCCTTCGAAGATGATGTTGATGATGATGGTGGTGGTGGTTGCGGTAGCAAGGCTTTTAACAATGCTCATCTTGATTTATCTTTGCAAATAATTAATTTTTCTTTTTAGATGGGTTTATTTATTAAGTAATTAGTTATGTTACTAATTATTATATCATTTGAGTACTTTGTAAATGTAAACATAATATAAAGATATTTAATAACATTTATTTATGTTTAATAATGATATGGTATTGTAATGTCTCGAGACATTATTAATTATAAAAACTAACTAAATATGCAAAAAAAATATTTTCTTTGTAATTTAATGTTCTATCTCCACCTTGGCAATCTTTAAAACCTTTACAACTAAAATTATGTGGCAATGTTCTGATCATTCCATTTTAAGTACATAGGAATTTATAAATAAGTATTTAGATTATAAAAAAATGATATAATTGTTGATGTGGCTTGAAAATATTGAAAACTTTAATGAATTAGTATTAGTAAGAGTATATGGGTAAATTTTATTTGAAACATTTTTTGAAAGAGACATTGAGACATAAGAAAC
>JARHVA010007989.1:302500-305000 GCA_037957365.1 Torreya grandis | reverse complement strand
CCTAAATAAGACGGACTTAGTGATTATGGATAAATCTATCTCTCTATAGCCCAAATTTCTATCACTTATGTTTTAGGGTCTCCTTATGTATTTAATACTTCTTATGTCCCCTGCACCACTCAGTGGTGTTTCCATCTCTATAGTTAATCATGAGAAAACCTATAATACCTATTGTTGATCAATAATGGCCACATATTCACCCTCACCTTTAGTTACAAACATATCCACATCTATCATATCTCCTTCCTCATTCTCTGATGAAGTTATCCTATATTGTCAAGCGTTCCTTGTCCATGACCTCGATCATCATGGTTGAATCATAGCTATCTCCATTAGTTCTCATACACCACCACTACCCCTCAACTCCCTAGCATGTTTTATCCAAAAAAATCACCACTATAGGATTTATTAGATGTGGTAGGCCAAACTATATAGGAATAGGAGAAATAAGGTGTGGGTCTACCCTCTAATTATAATGTGTAGAAATGAAAAAAAGATAGAATCCAACATCAATAATAAATCAAGATGACCAACTAGATGTAATATATGTATAGGACTACCATACAATCTCCCCCACATGTGACTTTATGTAGTGGTGGGTAACAATTACAATCTATACCATAAGGTCATATTACCACCTAGTCACATGAGGTAGCCTATCATCTACCACATGGGGAAACTCAAGTGGATGGTACATTGAGAACCTCTCATATATCTATCTCTCAATAATATCATAGGTCCCATGGTCTTCTACCCTCTAGATAGTATTGCATATAATGTGCACTATTTACATAAAAATCATTTATCCTAGGTTATAAAAGTGTCTTGATCCAAAATATATTGACACAAGGCCACTGTGTGCAAGACCTTCCAATATAAGTTGTGACAAAGTACACACAATATCACAAGATCTCTCATATTGAATTCATCTTACAATAAAAATTCAGCCTTGATTTACGAAGTTAACCACTTCAACCTTCTGAATATATTGTCCTACTACTCTGTAGTCAACCATACATAAGAATACTAATTTAAACCTTTTCTACATAATTTGACCCCTTTGATTATGCTTCACCTTTTTTACTTAGTTAACTAGGCAAACTCTATTGAAAAAAGGTAATGACTTTCCTACCATTTACCATAAATGCCTTAGGCATTTTTTGGTCCTACCACTTCCTACCCATTGACCTACTTAATTTTTACTCTACCTAAAATTTTATAAGGACTAATTTCACTACATGATTTTACCCAAATTTCTAATTTTTCACAGTTAGTCTAATTCTCAATAAAAATCACCAAAAATTTGAATTCAATGCATCACTTACTTGAGTTACACCCACTATTATTTTTACTATCCTCTAGCTCATACCTAATATCTCCATACCATCAACACTTTTTGGGCTCCTATAGGTCTCTTTGAGATCTATTTTCTCAAAATAAAATAATTGTAAATGAATTGATTTTTACCTTATTTATATTTACCATTAAAAATTATTTACCTATCAATTATTGACCACTAGATTCTAAAATTTTCTCATAACTTTGTTTCTACTATCTATTTTTTAAAACCATAATATATTATATAATCTTGACCTCTTAAAGAATTTTTCTACGCACTATATGTATTTCAACAAAAAGAAAAACTAATTTTACATTATTTTACAAATTCACCTAATATTCCTTACATTGGATGCCTCTCCATTTCTCTCACATCATTAACATAAATAAAGTTATGTATTTTTCAAATCTTTCCTTTTAATTATATTATTATCTCTATACTAACATTTATTTAGATTAGTGTTTTTTATTGCTATGTTTTTTCCCTGAAACACCATCCCATGTTACCACTATCTCACACATGATGAGATTTTATTGGGTCATATGTAGACACAATTTTTTTTTTAAACTTTATTAATTATTGATGCTTTGTCTCTTTCACAAACATATCGATTCTGAACCTCACTAAGTGCATGCCTCAAAGGGTACATAATACAAATGTTGGAGATGGTTTTGGTGCTTTGCAAGATCATTTTCCCCTATACATTTACCTAAATTAAATACAAACCCATGCTATACACTTTATTAAGCTTTGAAACCTTTATTAAACTCTTATCCAAATAATTTACCACCTAAAATAGCCCCTTCCTAATTTAAAACAAATTTTTATGAAACAACCCCCAAAAAAATTGGAACTAGCTTTCACAGTACACAATAGAATTATTTTTAGGGCTCATTGTGTAACTTTAAGGTAGAAAAATACATCTTAAAAATCAAAACATAAAATACTAATAACCAATAACCAGATTGATTCACCTAAAATACTCTCCTAGGGATAAATACTACTAGGAAATTCCATAGATAAGTATGTTTGCCTTCAAATGTTATGTTATTTTAGGGGGAATTAATATGCGAATCCATATAGATAACTTTATTCCATTATTTGGTGAAGGTCACACACAATATATATCTCTATTATGAAAGAATCATTCTATTTAAAATA
>JARHVA010007989.1:247500-297500 GCA_037957365.1 Torreya grandis | reverse complement strand
CCTTAAAGAGGAGCCATCCAGACAACTACCAATAGTCAATAAATAATATTCTCTAAAGATCTCCAATAAAACCAATTATCATTGCTACGCAACATCTCCACCTATTGAGGGATGATAATACCCTGACCTTTCTTACTAGCATTCCTATTTTTTGCCATTAGGAAAACCACATTTTCATTACATTAGGCTAGTAATGATCTCCTTGCCTTAACATGTCCTTTATGGCATTGACATTACAAAAAAATAGTCCACCAAATATCCTAATTTGGTTGGAACTTTTCCAATATCATGCCTTAAAAGGTAATCAATTACCTCATAATTTACTAAAACCAACCACCAAAAGGTTCACGAAACCAAAAATACCTTTCCTAATCAGAAAAATTTCATGGTCAAAATGTTAATTTTGATACAACACTATTGTTATTAGCTATTCTAACCACTTATGAAGGTGATTATTTAAACATCTCAAGAATGCAGTATTCCAAAACATAACATCTTAGACTTGCCTTATATGCTTTCCAGCAAGGTTGGTAATCACATTCTGAAGTATGAAATATAGCTATATTTTAACAAGTTATAAATTGATTAACTAAATTGGATTAAAATTCTAAATTTAAAACATTACTACATTCATAATCACTTATGTCAGCACACACAACCCTACAACATGAGGTCAACAGTTGTAATCATCCAATCCAACTAGATTGCAACCATAATCCCCAATTAAGACTGAAATATTTCCCTATGAACATTATTCCACATGCATAATTATTAAATAAATTCCTTATATAATTACCTTAAATAAAGGTAGTAATCAATATTATTATAGTTACTATATTATATCATCAACCATTTAGAGGTTAGTGCAACATCCTTCACTAACCACATTGAACATTATATAATCTATTACAGGCATCACATGTAACCCAAAGAATTACAACATATTCTCCAACACACATGAGCTAACATGATGGTCTAGGAATGCAAATCTAACCATCCAAAAATCATTCATATGAGGTCATTACCCAAATTTTGTCACTCTAATGAGGAGTCAATTGGGTACCTAAGATTTTTAGCATCACCTAATCAGGGATTTATGTTGCTCTTTTAGAGCATAAAATCAACATACATTCTAGTTATGATTCTAAAACAAAACATAAATATTCATCCCAAAATATCTCTAAGAAGTTTAACAAAAACAATACATAAACCATAGCATGTTTGCACTTACATGACAACACATGCATGTATTTTAGCAAGTACTACCTTTCTAATTTTGCATAAATGTTCAAATTTTAGGACTAATTAGTTCTTCACAAGGATATAAAAGAAAAATTCTAAAGGGTTTTTTTAACATAACCTCCAAGAGACATATAAAAGAATGTTGAATCCATAAAGTCATCATTATGCACTAATATTCCAAGACCAACTTGTGGCACTCATGGTTCACACATTGAATGAATTAGGTGGCTAGTTTATACAAAGAGGACATGTGGGATTTTATCCAATGAAAGACTCTATTTCCTATCCCATAACTAGTATAAATCATTATGTATCTATTGTTTCTATACCTTCAACCTCATATTTGCACCAATACTCAGTACTAGAGTATTGATAAAGGATTACACCACATAATACACATTATACCTTTCCATATTTCAATCAATAAAAGTTGATTCAATAGGGAAAATACATCACATGAGTGACTAATGGTCACATTAACACATATTAAAATGTTATCAACATAAAATCATATTTATTCCAAAATAATGTACACAAAATACTCATATAATAATTTAAAATCATAGAGCAAAGAAAGGTTCACATCGTTGATTTTAGAAGTGGAATATTTCTTTACACAAGTAATTTACCATCATTTACTTGTTCCATTGTTAAAAACATGAAATCATGTATATAAGTGATCATACAATAATGCTAATATCAAGAATAAAAAGTGTAATCATATGATTTAACTACATAGACATAGTATAGTGAAGGTATAAATTTGCATGATTTAATATAATCAGCTAAATTGAACAATTTACACAACACATAATAATTTTACATACAAAGAAGAACCAAATGAAATAGGTCATGCACACATAACATAGGTGTTCTAATCATTGCCAAGGTACTTTCACATCATAATAATTAAACACACATGACTGTGAAGCACAAGGGTCCATGATTCCTATCAGGTCACCCAATGTCTAGGTGCCATCCACATGACATAAAATATACTTCATATAGTACAACACGATCAATCTCAGTGATCTTGAATTTACAATCACCTTCATTCAAGGAAGGTTGTGTTTCAACAAGCCCTATAAATTCTACCTCCACGAGTTTTTATAAATTTACAAAAAAAATTATCATGTCATGGATAGATGGATCATACTATTCAATAGAAATAAGTGATCCCCAAAACTTCTTGAATTTCCCAAGAAATTATATCACACTCAACCCACTAGACCCTCTGGCCTTGGTTGTCACCCTTGGACCTCCCAAGATACTATACCTAAGCATCATCAGATGACTCACTCATGTAATCTATCAATGGCCACCAAGGCATTGTCTCATGATTATAATAAAGATATTATATCATTTTTCTTCCAATTGACTTAGTCCAACAAGTCAAAGGTTGAATGGTTATTTTGGCTTTGATGCAACATCACTTTTGAAAATAGTAGGTTTAGCCAAGGCATAAGGTGAATGCTATATCACTACCATGGAAGTTTAATTTTCCAATCATCAAGTCAAATCAAACTTCATAATAATTTTTTTATGGATCTATGACATACCTATATCACAATATACATCCACATGAGTGTCAAAATGTAGCCAAGTTCTAAGTAGGCATCCTCATGGATGCATAACTTAGCCAAAATCAACTTAAACATCCCCATAGACATAAAACATATCCATGGTTATCATAAAATCCTCATGAAAATCAACCTTTCCATTATCAAAACAACCATCATAAATGCAAAACATATCCATGATCAAAATAAACATCATAATTACAAAACATGATTGAAATAAACATTTCTACACACATTGATTTTCATCCCTTTATAATTAAGAGACCAGAAGATTTTCCAATTAACTCAAAAGAGGCCAAATACACATAATAAGATCAATCTTTAATTCATCTCAAGATACTCTATCATAATTAGAGATCCCAAGCCTTACTAATTTACCCATGTAAATTAGGCATTCTCTCCCTATTCAACCCTCCAAGTTTAAACCTAGCCGTTGGTCTTCCCAAGGTCATAATATTATAAGAATCTATTGATGACTCACCCATACAAATCAATCAATATATAACTAAAATTATTTCCTCAATTTTGAGGATGAAATTGTTATCCCTAGTCTCTCATCAACTTGCCGATAAAAGTCAAAAGTTAATAGGTGATTATTACTGCAACACAACTTAATCAGCGAAAGGTTGATCCAACCAAGGCTCTGGGTAAGCATAATAAGTCATTTCATAAATTTATTAATTTTTACACAGACATACTTTCCATAAATGCAAGAATTCCCAGTACTTTAGCCTTGCATAATAAAGCACTATTTTATTAACCCAAGACGCTAAGTGCCTTTATAAAGGTCATAACATATTCTTATCAAAGCATATAAGACATATATTTTTCCATACAAGCTATATACCATGGTTTAATATGCACTCAATCATAAAATGTCCCAAATTAATAACAAGGGAAGCATAACCATAAAATTGTTATTCATCCATCCACAGGCATACATATATACGTTGATATAAAATAAGCTTTCACAAAATAGGCACATCTATACTATGTGTATTATCATCCATCTAAATCTATATTATGTAGCATAAACCTTTACTAAGTATGCACAATCAAACAAAATCCTAGCCACAATTTTCAATAATATGGTAAAAATCTATTTGACGTACCAAATACTCATCTAAAACCTTAAAGCATAGGCTCTGATACCAAATGAAACAACCCCCAAAAAAATTTGTATTTCCTTTTAGATTACATAATGGAATGACATTTAAGGCCCACTACACAACTTTAATACAAAAAAATGCATCTTAACAACCAACACATAAATTACTAATAACAAATTACCATATTGGATCACATTATCTACTTACCCAAGGATAAACACCACTTGGAAATTCTATAGATAAGTATGTTTGCCTTAGAATGTTATGTTATTATAGGGGGCATTGGTATGTAGATCCATACTGAAAACCATTCAAATTTTGGAAGGAACTAATCTTCTCTATCAAATCATCTAGGGATCATTATCCCTACCTAATTATTCAATTACCCATACGATCATGGATTGATAGTCCACAAGACTAAGTAAATCATTCATGCATATGATACTAATAATATTATGGCCAACAACCCCATTACTCCATAAGACAATGCTAAGGACCTTTAAGTATGTAATTAAGCATATCAAATAATGTATTTTTATCCATTTTTTATATAATAAAATAATATATAGTAGAAGTGAAACACTTATTCATGGAGGCCAATAATGACCAAATAGAGAATTCATCTCACTAGCTTACCTATGCAAGTCTTACCACATAATATGATCAACAAGTGGAGATCTCTAATCCACTACTAAATCTAATATAGAAAGCTATTGAGTTACCATAATATTTTAATATTTACCTAAGGGTCAATCCTTATGCTACCCCCATTAGATCACTATACCCTAATTTAAAGTTATTTAAGGATCATTGCACCTTCCTTCCCTTATTTGATGAAGGTCACACACAAGATATAAATGTATTATGAAATAATTATTCTCATAAAAATAGGTGACATAAAATACACTTAGATCAAGTTGGATAATGTCATATAAGTGATCATCATATTGAATAAACATCCAGCTAGCATTGGGAAACTAATTACTTCTCTTGATATAGATATACCATCCTATAATTTAGTCATAAGGGTCTTACACCTATATGATACTTAATTTTCCTCTATTTATAATATCATGATATTATATAAATCATAGGTATTCACACTATTTAATTAACATGCATATGTCCATGCAAGAATTCATTACTTAATTAATCTTATCCAATAACTTATGCGTGCATTAACTCATTACCAAGGTGGACTATTAAATGATTGATCATAACGTAACATTGTAATTAGAAACAATATACATTTCATCCTCATCCCAATTCTAAAATTATTTACCATTTCCTAGGATTATTCATATTTTACTAACCACAACATAAGGTGTACCATTAAATTCATTGCCAAAGTACGCTTATAAATTTTAAGGACACAAATACAATATAAACCATAAATTATCTATGTCATTCATGTATTAATAAAAATATAACCATTATTAAATTAATTGAGGGATGGAATAGGAAAGATTAAAACAATAAACTTACTAAAAATTGCCAATATTTTATGATGTTACATTATCCTTATTGGTAAGAAAGACAACTAATAATACAGACCCATATAGATAAGGTCATTAATTGGGATTTATCTCATTGATTAATAATGAGAAATAATCTCACTTAAAATGATACCAAAACCATCAAAACATCCATTACCATAATAAATTTACCTTGCTTTTAGCATCAAGGGAAACTTATTGCATAAACTAATTGCAACATTTGTTTCAGCCAAAGTTATAAACTTGCTACAGTTCATGTGTTAAATAACAATTACTCCAATTAGAGTTGTCATAAAATCAAAATGAGCCCATACTAAATATGAACATAATAAGGGAAATAAGCATTTATTATCTATAAGGTGACCCATTATGTTGTTGTTGTTGTTGTTGCTATTTTAATTACAACCAATAAATGATGGCCTTCAATGTAGAAATTAAAAATATTAATTATTTTTTTTTAAATTATGAAAATTATGTATAATAAATCTCTATAAATTTATGGCACCATTTATTTACCTTGAAATATGGGCACATGTGCCTTTTTTGAGGCTAGTAATTGGTCTGTGTTGATGGAAATGTTTCCAATATGAAACCTCACCAATACATACCAAAATGGATAGTATATTATGCTAAAAAGGTGGTTTTTATGTTTCTAGATAATAAGATCATCCATAAAAATTAAAATTTTAAATGCATTGATATGAAAACATTTGATATTATTTGTTAAATATGAGAGATTGATTTGATTTCAATGTACGTTTTTAATACATATTTTATTTTCATAATTTTAAATAGTTATTTCTCATATTTATAGTACATTTTAAAATTTAAATTTAAAATTATAGTAGGTTTTTTTCCATCAATCAGTTTGAATAGTTTATTTAAAATATTTTTATATTTAATTTTAAATATTTTCAATATTATGTTATTTTTATCACCAAAAACATTTCATTTCATTTCTTTAACATGAAAGATTCATTTTATTTCAAAGGAAGTTTGTATCTATGAATGTATTTGTATTTCATTTTAAATAATTTTTTTTCATGGCTATAATACTTTTGGAGTCTATTTTTATTATTATATTAGGTTTATTCCATAAGTTAAAATAAATAGTTGGTTCAATTTATTTTAATATTTAATATTTAAATTATTATGTTACTTTTTACATAATAATTAATGGTTCTTTATTTTATTTTATTTTATTATAATTAATTTTTAACGGAAACTTTAATGCATGCTTTTGTATTTATTGTCAAATATATTATAATGTACAATAGTTTCATTATATAAAATGTAGTTGAAGATTAGATGATTTGTTTTATAGAATAATAAAGGGTAAAATGGTACTTACCCTTTGGTACAAAAGGACAAATAGATAAAATAAAGAAAGAAAAAATTAGGTAAATAGGGAAACAAAATGGCATAAGAAACAATCCTAGAAAATATAAACATGCTCAAAGGCCACTATCCAAATTAAACAAAGAAAACCAAATAATAGGATCCTAGAAGTTGAACAAAAATTAATTTAACTAACCAATAATAGAGAACACATCCTGAAGTAGTACAATAGTGTATGATGGAAGCACCCCCAAGAAACTATTAAAAGTAAAAAGAAATACACTGCTAGAAGCCTTTGATTACAATAACTATAACATCTTCCAAAAAATTATCCATGACCACTATTGAAAAGAAACATATCCTATGTTTAAAATCAATAAAAACATCATGGTATCATAAATATACATAAAAAATTATCCAATAATATAAAACAAATAAGAAAATCATCAATCTCATCAAACCAAGAAAACCAGTGCTTAAAACAACAAAACCACAAAATCCTCCTTCTACAAAGCATCCAAAGAGAAGCCAAATAACACAAAGGATTCAAATGTGGATTTTAATCCAAGTTAAATAATTTTCAATTAATTTTTTATATTCTTCCCAAGGAGGTACACCTTCACAAATCTATTTTTCATTAGAAAGAAGGTTAAGAGTCCTAAAGATAGCTATGAGATCTTCTAGAGAATTCGTCTCATGATAATTATAAAAGAATAATATTTTCTCAAAAGAATGGATGACTTAGAGAATAAATTAAATTCTTAATCTAATTTATCAATAATAATTCATAATTTATTTAATAGTGTTGATGATCAAGATAAAGTCACCTTCCATGATTAATTTCCATATATTATATTTAATAGTTATTATCAATACTTTGAGAAGGGCTATTGATTCAACAGAAAAAATTGAATACCAATGAATGTTAAATGGATAATAGGAAAGCACTTGTAAGTAATTATATTTGAAGATACAAACACCTTTAGAAGGACTTAGGTTACCTTTGTAAGATCCATCAAAAAAATATTTAAAAAGTTATACTTTTGGGTTTCTAAGAAACCAACAATATATTTTTTATTTGAGGAGGGATTTTGATCTTATTATATAGTAAATTTCATTTTAAGATATGTTCATATTTTTAAATAATCTAGATTAAATTCTCAAATAAAAATCATAATAAAGGAGAACATGGTTTGGTGTTTCAAAATTTTTTTTACTAAACACACATCGAGAGATCCCTTTAAAACCAATCCTTTGAAGTCTATCCTATAAAAGAGATTTATTCTTCATGGTAATCCATATATTTATGTTTTCTTTAGGAATTCCTATAGGAATCCATACTTTTACAATTATGGTATTTGTCATTTAAAATGAGAGATTCAAATTATTATACCCTTATTTCACCAAAAAATTCCCTGAAGGGTATCCAGTGCATTTTAAACCATCAGACTCCATTAAACTACTAATATGGTGAGAGTTTATGAAGTTATAGAAATAAAATAGAAGATAAGAGGTATGGATGGATATACAAAGACATGGATTTTTTTCCATTTTATCTATGTTGGGATATTTATAGTAGGTGTTTTCATTGATGTCTAAGAGGTATTAGCAATGACAAAGTGGTCTAGTAGGTCATAGTGATGGAACATGGTGGCCTAGTGTGCTTGGAGTAGTGTGATGCTTGGATGAGTGAGCATGGGTATCCTAGGTGAATGATGTATGATGTATTGGATCTTGGTATTATGTTATGTGACACATTATTGATGTGTTTTTTCTCAAGGGTTGACTTCATATGGTCTTCATGATGTATGCAGGTCAGTTTATGCTTTATAGGCTTGACCTTGTATGTTTTCCTAAGGGATCTTCAGTAATTTGACTTGTATGCCATGGTAAGGAGATCAGTATGCTTGGAATATGAATTTTGGACATGTATAGGATGATAATAGGTTAGATATATGGTTTACATGAGGTGGCAAGAGGTCTACAAGATAGTTTGGCCATCGACATAGTTGGCATAGATGGGGTTACGATGCCTAGTGATTGATTAATGAGTGATTTCAAGGTGTTTGACCATTTATATGAATAAGAGATGATTACATGTGTGTGTTTCAAGTATATTCACCAATTCCAAAGTTAGATGATGAGAGAGAAAGTTAGAAATGCCTTCATGTGCTTCAAAGGGTGCTCGAATGGTACATTTTGAGCCAGAGAGGAAAGTTTTCACATTCTTTAGCTCATGTAGAATTTTCAAGGGGAGATAAGAATTTTTGAGATATTTAGGAAGGTTATTTAGAATTTTTTACAATAATTATTTCATGGATTAATGCATTATTCTTTATGAATGATTGCTAAGAAAGTAAGTGGGTTTTCTATGTTTAAATCCCTAATCTCAGACCCAATGTTGAAGATATTTCTTGTTGATGCTTAATAAGGTGGGGGATCACCAAAATGATGTTTTTATGTTGTATAAGACTCCTATAGGATTTTTAGGATGGGATTGGTTAGTATTGACTATTTTTGTGTCCCACAAAAAATTACTTCCTAACAGTTATTTTGTTCTTGAGAGAAATTTGTAAGAATGACCATGGGAAAAAATGGGTGAGTGATAAAGATTATAAATTGATTCAAAAATTCATGGAATATTTTGTAAACATTCATTTATATATTCCAAATATCTAAGTCCTCAAAGTTTTCCTAGTCAATATGAAGGAAAGGTTGCCATGAGTGAGAAAAACCAGTCAAAGTGAGAAGGGGAACTGGAATGCCTAATCAGTGAGTAGGGATGGGTCTGAGCTCTTGGAAGTGATGTAGGTATGTATCACATACATCCATGTAAGTGAAATTTTTCTTAGTCACATGGAGATGAGTGAATGACTGACTCATACTTGACCCTAATGTTGTATGCTTAAAAAGGAGCATGGTTTGAATCATTAAGGTTATTTGTAGGATAGTTGGTCAAATCAAGTGTTCCTGAGGATTTGAGAGTGTACAAGAATCATTTAAGTAATTTTTTAGAGATTTTTAAGGTTTAAATAATCTATTATTAGTAAAACATGGTCACATAAGTGGAGCTATGCTTCATTTATGAGGTGTTTATGACATGATCTCATGGTATGGACTAGAAAGATTTTATAGAGGCTCATCATTGACCTTAGGAGACATAAGTGAATATTCCTTAAATATTCTAAAGTGAGATGTCCAAAAATAATTTATAATGTTATATATACAATATATTTTATGCCCTTTTTGGAGGGAATCAAGCTAGACAAGCAAGTGTTTATGAATTTTTTTTTGAAGACCTTATGTGAAGATTATTGAGGGTCTTGCAGACCAGATTTCTTGAGGGTTTGATTTGATAATGGTTTCATTATAATCATACTATTTTTATGATATATTGAACATATTTGTGAGATTTATGAGTGAATATTTACAAGTGTGAGTGAATGGTTTGAGAAGGGGTTTTTGCTTGTGTTGGTGAGATAGCTTGATGTTCGTGGCTTGTGTGAATTTTTAGAATTTAAGAAGTGTATTTTTTTAGGGATATTCAGCATAGGTTTAATATAATAATTATTCAAAATTTATTTATTTTTTTAATGTGCTTGAGTGTGTACTCATTCACCTTGGTCAGAAGGACTTGACCAATCTAGGAATAGGTGTTCCATGTGAGATAAATTTCTCACTAAAGGGATATTGTTTGATCCATATTTATAAGATATTATTCCATTGATTTTTAGGCTTTAGGGTGGGTTTTATTCCCCTCTAGGGTTTCCCACAGAATTTGAGTGTAATCATTGCATGTATGATTGTTCATTGTTGCATCTTGCTTTAAGTTTGCTTATACTGCTTAAGAGGTTTTGAAGATAAGTTTTAGTTTGTTTACCATTAATTAACCCCCCCTCTCAGTAAATTATACCCCATAACCATAATGACCATAAAAACTTTTATATTCATCAAATTAATTAAACAATCATGTTTTCCATAAATTTGAAAAATAATCTTCTAATTTTTTTAAGGAGGGATGATTGTAGAGAGGGCCCACACTAGACTAATTATAATTATATAATATAATAGATATTTAATTTTTAATTTCCATGTAGAGGGATTTACACATATGGAATATAAATTTTGAAAGGAAAGTATAGATATGAGACCCGTACATCTAGTTCTATATAGTAAAATAAGTGTAAGATCGTTTACTTTATCAATATAGATTATTTACAATAAGATGGTAACAATGTTATATTTGTCTTGTTGGATTATAAAAATAATTTTAACTCATGAATCTTGATTCATTATAAATAATTTTTTAATTTTATCTCAACCTTTTAATTTGGGCAAACAACCTTTTTCCCATTGAATTATGTTTGGATGAATTGTTATATCAGACATATTACTAATTTAAATAAATTATTGGGTTTGTTATGTTATAAAAAATTTATAGATTCCATTAAACATGATAATGTTATATATAATGTGTTTTAATTCATATATTTGATTTAACTTTGCCATAATTGGAAAATTTCAAAAAAATTGAGTACTCAACTAGGTTTTTTTCAATTTTTATAAGAACATTTTGATTATGCCTCCATGTTTTTATTTTTTATCTCTAAAATTTTTTATTTTAGTAAATTATTTGTTAATAATACATATTTATGATCATCCACACTAAAGACACTTTATTTATTTTATTTAGTTTAAGTAATTGACCTCAATTATGTAATTAACAAATTAATGTTTGAAATGGTTTGACAAAAAAATTGATATTCTTTAATGAATATGATAATTTAATTAGATCTCATAGATATTTTTTTACATACTTTATTTATCTATAATTTTATAAAACTATTTGACATGGCTATAATAGTCTTTAATTTTTTTCAATTTAATATTATATGAGGTAATTTAATTTTTATTTGATAAGGTAAGAAACTTAGGTTATGGAAGGACTTGAAATTATTAATAAAAAATATATTGTGATGAATATTTAATGAGACACCAAAAAAAATATATTATGAGGAACTAAACAACCAATAGGTAGCTAAATAATAGCCTACCAAAAGGATAAAACAACCAGACCAACCAAAAATAGAGAGTCTTAAACAAAACATCTACCTCTATGAAACACAAAAGTACCAAAGTAAAGAAGAGAATTTATAAATTACCGAAATAAAACAAAAAAACTAATAAGTATCTCATATCCAACTAAGAATATGAACTAGGCCAACAAGCATAAGATTGAGACCAGCCAATATAAGGTCTCCTACATGAGAACATGAGAGATCCACCAGGTTTCCAAATTCAATGACCTTATCTATCTTCAAATAAAGTATATAACCCCACCAAGGTTGATGTTCATTTTGGGTCCTTTCTCATACCTTTCATAATGCCCCCATGATGAAGAGTCACATTTGAGGACAAGACCTTTAATTTTTTTACCATTTTTAATTTTTTGCACCTTAGTCCACCCATTGTCCTTCATAGTTTTTCGGTCAATTAGTAAATAAATGTCATTTTATTTTGATTACTAAGATTCATCTTCTACTACAACATCTTCTATTATTTTTTATGTATTTATTTCTATTTGTTGAATGACTTCCTTAGAGACTAATTGGGTAGGGGTTTATAATCCCAAATTCAATACCCTCTCAACCGTATTATTAACTTTAGGATCATTATCTAAGATTTTAGGGTCCTCATTTTGAATAGAATTCTCATAATTTTTTTAGGTTGAATTAGATTCTTCGCTCTCGAAATTAGGGGCATTCACAAGGAGATGGGTAGGACAAAAGTTTGTCCACTAGGATTTTCAACTTTTACTTCTGAGGTTTTAATATTTAGTTAAATAACCTATTTTAAAATAGCTCTAGAATTAAAATAATAAACATTAATAATCAAGAGGTTGGGACTATGAGTGGCTACTTAATTGCAAGACAATTATATCAGGATATATTTGGAGGTGCCAACATTAACCAAAATTATGGTGAAGGTAGTATGAGAAAAGGACATAGTATCTAAGTGTGTTTGCATAAAATTTCCTAAGGAGTTGCTTATAACTTCAAAGTTAAATTAGGCTAAAATGATAATGAAAGGTAAGGTAGGAATATCTAGATGGTTCTTTAATTTAGGGGTTTAGTGAAGGGGTAAAAATATGGAACTGGGTTTTCATAATTAGGGGATGTTGATTCAGACAATCTAATTGGCCTCAAACCAATTCATTATATTTAATACAATAAAAAAAACTCTTATCAATGGATTATATTTTATTCTTACCTTGTAAAATGGGTTTTCGTTGCTCCAAAATCTGAGAATGTTACTCTTGAATTTTTGTCGAAAGATTGGAAAATTTGTATGTGATGTCTTTTGAAGAGAAAAATTCTTCATGTAAAAACAACTCCTTTGTCTACTCCTAATAAAAAATCATAGTAGTGGGAGAGTAAATGGGTTTTATAAGATCTTTATTTGATCTAAATGGTGGTTTTGATATAGCCTCAATAAAAGATTTGGACTAGATCTTTTCCATGAAGTTTTTTAATATGAGAACCATGTTGGAAAGATATTCTTGATTATTCATAGTATAGTTACTAGTTGCGACCATAGGGTGTAATACTATGTATCCATTCAAGGTATGGGAGCCTATCACCACCCATGTTCTAAGTTTGGAATATGTTTAAATCTATGTGTTAAAGTTTATAATTGATAGGGAATAAATGGTGGGGAGAGTGGTTAGTATTTGGGATTTTACAACATTCCCTATATCAAAAGATTACAACACATTCTAGGATGAAATCCTCTAGATACCACCTTTGGAAGGTTTGTCTTGTCTTATCAATGATCATCACTGATTATTATATTAATTAGATGAGGGACAAGATATAGAGAGAGGGTAGGAATGATAAATTTCATGGCAGGCACTTATGAGCATATGAGGGAGCCACCACGGGAGATATGAGGGTTTGAGAATTTTTAAACTAATTTGGGTAGGATGCTAGGAGCGATAGACATGTTGAGAGCTGAAGATTTGATTTGATCTTTTATATGAGGTAATTTATTATTTATATAATTTATTTTAAAATGTTTAATATTTTGTGATTATGTTATTAGTCTCGAAGGGATAACTATTGGAATCAATTTTATTTAACCTCTAATTAAACTATCCATTTTTCACCAATTAATTTTTTTTATGTATTGAAAAAATTTAAGATTTACTATAGTTAATATGTGTATTTGCTAACCAAAAACTAGAAAAATCTATTTAACTAAAATTTGATTGGTCAAGACAATGAATATGTTATTATAAACTAGGTTATTGATATCATCAAAAATAATAATAGTGATTGAGATATTTGATTTCCTAAATACTTGAAAAATTGGAAATGGAAACATTTCCCTCCAGAAATCACCTTAACTTAATCTACCAATAATTTATTACATATTTTTACATAGTATAAAAAAGAAATATTATCTCTGAATGACTGAAAATCCTTCAATCAATAGAATCATAATCAACTTTAATCCTATAAGAATAAGAAAATATGTTATAATATTTCAAAAGGTTCCAAAAGTCCATGTTCCCTAGCAAGACACAAAAAATTTGGAAAAAAACATTCAACCTATGGGTTAGACTAGCATTCAAAGATTTTAGTCAAACTATGGTTGTCAAACCTTTACCTCAATAACAATGAGGGAAAAAAGATAACCTTACAAGTTGGTAATTTTGGTGGCTTGACCTTGAAGTGAACCTACTGAGAACCATTTTAGTAAAGCCTACACAAATGTTCCAAAACACATATTATCGATAATTTAGCCCCTCTTCCCTTTCCTTCTACTGTTGCATTTACTTTCAATATCTCATTAGGTATTTTTGAAAAGGCCATTTTTATTAGTTTTAGCTTGTTATACACACTCTAAAAATTTCTTGTACTAAAATTTATATACCAGTCTAGTTATAGCTCAATAACATAACCAAGATTATCAATAATGTGGTTATCATTATTCAGTTTTGGTGATAGACCCAAGACAAAGGTTTGAAACCTCATATATACGCCACTTGATGTCTAAATTTGTGTAGGATCCAATTTGAGGAAGGCCTATAGACTGAGTCCTAGATATAGCAAGACCATTAGGTATAGTGAGATATAGAGTAATTATTCTCCCTAAGGTCACAACATGTTTCATTATGATGGAAGTTGTGAACCCTATGTGTTGATACATAGTGCCTGCATTTCTTGGTCTATGGCTAAACAATAGTATGTAATCTTGGATGAGTTGGATGAATAGAGAGTGATGATGGTTTCAGAGGATTATTTGAAAATAACTTTAGATGTGATCAAAATATTCATATGATAGACTTTTTTGACTATTTTTTCCCTCCCTAGTGGATGGAGAATTTTTGAGACATTTTATTTATGCCTGGTTTTTGAAGTTTCATAACCTTTGGAAAAAAATTATTTATTTGAAAGGAATACATTATTGGTTAGATGGATTTCAAAAAATTATGAATTCATTTTGGCTACCATAGATATGACACTCTATATGCTTGGGTGGTATTCAATAGAAAAAATAGCTTTTTTATTTAATTTTAAACACACAAATCTTGATCTATTATTATTTAAGATATACTGGTCAATTTGTGCTTTGAATAAAGTACATCAATCTTTTCTCAAATGAAAAAGTATTTTAAATTAGTAAAGTTTTTTGTTTATACATTGAAAATATTTTTTTTTGGGTTCGGGTTTTGTAAGTTATATGGATATCAACATCTCTATGTTTAAGTTAAAATGTTGTTTTTGACTTTCATTCTATAAAACCATTTTTATATGATAGTAGATATAGATATGAATAGGGTGGAATTGACAAATATGTTTTCATAAACATCAATAAAATTATTTTTTCCTTCACAAATTTATAGTGAATTGGTCTAAAAAGTTATGTCTGTCCAAAAACCAAAAAATGAAAACTGGGTCAATTATAATCACACGTAAATTCCATAGCTCATGACAAGATTTTTCAAAAGAATTTATTGTTGGGATATAAATACCTGAAAGCACACAATTGATTACCAAGCAACTTAATATGCGGAAATAAAAAGAATCAACAAGTAACTAGAATTCAAAAATAACACAAGATATGAGAGACAATACACAACTTGTATTAATACTCATACAGAAAAGAATACAATAAAGAAGATGCCACTTCTTCTCCACCACCTCTTCAGAGGCTTCCCACACCTCAAGTGAACATTAATTCTCTCCTCAAAGCTCTCTCTCTTAGGTCCCAACACCCAACTCAAATACAGAGCTAGTGTTCACCTTATACCTCTGCTCCACGCACTCCACAAGTGCTCCACGCACTCCACAAGTGCTCCACGCACTCCAAAAGTACACAAACATACTTCAAGTAGATCTCCCTTGAACTTGCAACAACCTGCACCTCAATAGACCTTACTTATGGAAGGATCTTCCTTGCCTTCCTCTTTGCTCTGAGTACACACCTGTACTCCAAGTAGATCCCACCTGATACTGCTCCCTGTTGTGTTGTTATCCTCTCTGATCTTGCACACCTACAAATCAATCTGGTTCTGCACACCTGTGAACCTTGACCTTGCACACACATACACCTGCAGATCAAAGATCTTACTTACCATGCAGATCTCCTATCGTAGCCATGCTCACTTGATGACCAAGATCATACACTTCTGAAGAACCCTGTTGATTCTCCAATCCAGCACCCACCTTAGTACTACTGTGGAACTAGGAGGAACACCCTTGCTCACCTCACACACAGAAGAAGCAAACTTTGCTCAAATCAAACTAGAACAACATTCAATACAATCCATGAGTCTATTATATAGATCTCATCCAAACAATAATTAGACATCTAATTACAATAATTAGATCCATAGCTCTCAGTCTAAAATTGGCTCTCAACATGTAAACACATAGTTCATTAGCTAAATTCCCATAATATACTCGCAATTGAACCACATAGGTGACTGACGCCGGTCCCTATCTACCTGGGGGTCATTGACGTCAGCCGACTTCTAACTAATGTCAGTTGCCTTCCTATCTCCTCCCTACCGACGTCGGTTGGCCTAACCGATGTCAGCGATAGTAACACTCAGCAACCTTCCTGAAACCTCCTCCTCTGTCTGCATCAGTGAAGCTTTTAGCTCCACAACTTAACAATCTCCCACTTGGAGATAAACAGTTGCACTGTACCTATACCTGTACCCCATCTAATCTGTTTCCTAGCTTGTATCCCTCTTCAAGATGAATCCTGAAGACAACCCACCACACAACCTATGGTGCACCTCCTATCATCCGAGTAACCTACCAAATCTGAACCTACAATCCCATGTAGTGAATTCTTGACCTTGAATAACATGAATCCATGTTGCTGGTCCCTCTCAAATCCCTGAGAATCCACTTCTCTAAATTGGCTCCTAACTCTCTAACAACACCCACTGCTTGGGCAAACTCAGGTCTATACTAGACCTCATGTGATTTCAAACACTAAACTATCCAACCCTTAGTGTGCTCTAGCTCTGCATCCTAAACCTCACCAACACCTAATTCACATCAGCTCCCACTGGAGACAAAACCAACCTGTGATCTCCATGTCTCCCATGCCGAAGAATTTTGCTGCTCTAAACTCCTCATGACATGCCACTAAACTAATCTTACCCTTAGCTCAGCAAAACCCTATATGTACAAACCTGCTAGCTAGCATACTATCCACATACAACAACATAATGATGTTGCAATCACCATCCCCCTAGTAAGACAAACCACAGTAGTTACCCTGGCATTGACTAAAGCCATGCTTCATCCTCCACCTGTCAAAACCTGTACCACTGTCCTGCAGCTCCTCAAGACCATATGACCTGGTATTCCATCTCACGTGTCCATTTTCTCTATTATTCAACTAAGGTATCCATTTGTCTCTGTGCTTTCATACCTGTTGGCAACCCTACCAAGTCTCTGCTTGGTTTTGCATCATATTCCTGCCACGCTCCCACTGTTTCCTGGATCCTTCCTGCTTTACAGTCAGCAACTAGTATAAAGAAGAGGAACAATGAATTTGAGGCCTACTTACATCTTCAGTCCTCCATATGGGCGTTTGAGACTCTTTGATAGATTGTTATCCACCCAAAATTTGTTACAGTGACTGACCTCAGTCACCACACAGTCTGCATCCAATCGATGTCAGTTCCTCCGCCTGTCTTGACTACCAACCCTGTCGACATCGATGTCCTCCTACTGCTGACATCGGTCCTCCTAAATGATGTCAGTATTACCTACTGCCGATGTCAATTTTTCTATCGATGCTAGTACCTATGTCCGCTTGTGAGTGATGACTTTTTACCTGTGAGCTCTTTTGAATCAAAATCCATGTCCAAACTGCCCTGCTCAGAAGTATCTAGCACCATCCACTGGTCTCTATTTACCATCTCCTCCAAGAACACTAAGGCTTTCCAATTCTTAAGCCTATCAAATATATCTGTCTTCCGCTTAAGAACATGCATCTCCTTCCTGCTCATGTGACCAAGCCTACGAAGCTAGGTCTCTGTAACAGAAGAAGAATCAGTAATATAAACAAGTAGATAAAGAGTACCTATTTTCTTACCACCAGCTAATTCAAGTGCATCCACTGTGAGAGTTCTTGTGCATCTCTCATCACCCAACCTTTCTAAAGAAATTAGCTATATCTCCAAACCTAGGACCTGCATGACCTCCTTCAACACCCATGTGTTGGTCGCCTGCAATTTCAGCTTCACTTCCCCTTTGCCAATTCTTTGGCAAGGCTCACCAGCTCCTCTATCTAGGGCTACATGGAAAGAAGCAATATAATCTATAAAACAATATTTTACTTTATCCAAGAAACCTCCCAGAGCATCCTATGCAACAACCCCTGCAACACCTACTTCTTCAGTTCCTTCTTGCTGATCTTCCACAAACCAACAATTTTCTTTTACCTGTTCTTTCTTTCCATAGGACCGTAAGTGACCATCTGTGCTTTTAAACTCATCCATTCTTAGCTTACTTTTATCTAACATTGCTCTACTCCCACTCAATCAAAAATCCCTGAGAGTGACCTGTAACCAAACACAAAACTGCTTCCTGCAACCTTAGCTCTGATACCACATGTTGGGATATAAATACCTGGAAGCACACAATTGATTACCAAGCAACTTAATATGTAGAAATAACCAGAATCAACAAGTAACTAGAATTCAAAAATAACACAAGATATGAGAGACAATACACAACTTGTATTAATACTCATACAGAAAAGAATACAATAAAGAAGATGCCACTTCTTCTCCAGCACCTCTTCAGAGGCTTCCCACACCTCAAGTGAACAGTAATTCTCTCCTCATAGCTCTCTCTCTCTTAGGTCCCAACACCCAACTCAAACATAGAGTTGGTGTTCACCATACACTTGTGCTCCATGCACTCCACAAGTGCTCCACACACTTCACAAGTACACAAATGTACTTCAAGTAGATCTCCCCTAAACCTGCAACAACCTACACCTCAATAGACCTTACTTATGGAAGGATCTTCCTTGCCTTCCTCTTTGCTCTGAGTACACACCTGTACTCCAAGTAGATTCCACCTAATACTCCTCCTTGTTGTGTTGATATCCTCTCTGATCTTGCACACCTACAAATCAATCTAGTTCTGCACACCTGTGAACCTTGACCTTGCACATACATACACCTACAGATCAATGATCTTACTTACCATGCATATCTCCTATCGTAGCCATGCTCACCTGATGACCAAGATCATACACTTTTGCAGAACCCTGTTGATTCTCCAATCTAGCACCCACCTTGGTAGTACTGTGGAACTAGGAGGAACACCCTTGCTCACCTCACACACAGAAGAAGCAAACTTTGCTCAACTCAAACTAGAACAACTTTAAATACAATCCATGAGTCTATTATATAGATCTCATCCAAACAATAATTAGACATCTAATTACAATAATTAAATATGTAGCTCTTAGTCTAAAATTGGCTCTCAACATGCAAACACATGGTTTGTTAGCTAACTACCCGTAATATACTCATATTCGAACCACATAGGTGACCGACGCCAGTCTCTGTCTACCTAGGGGTCACCGATGCCAGTTGACTTTTTACCGACATTGGTTTCCTTCCTGTCTCCTCCCTGCCGACGTCGGTTGGCCTGACCGATGCTGGCGACAGTAACACTCAACAACCTTCCTGAAACCTCCTCCTCTATCTACATCAGTGAAGCTTTTATCTCCACAACCTAACATTTATGAATCATATAAACCATATCTCACACAACTTTGGGAAATCCCCTTGGTTTCTAAATGACTAGAATTTCATTAAATTGGTAGATACTTTAGTCAATACAAAATTTCTAGGTGATTTTACTTAGTGGAAGTGAAGAAACATTCTATATGTCTGATAATCTTGAGAATAATAAGAATGAAACTATGTATCAATATTAAAACTTTTTTTTTGATAAAGTGAAAAAATAATAGTGTGCATAGGATCAACATGAATGGCTATGCCTTGAACACTCATCATTGTTCTACATTTCTATATAGCCAACCTTAATTGTGATTCTCTTTACCCCTTTGTTCTGAAATCTTCCCTAATTACAAGCTTTTTAATGGAGTTATGTAAATAGGAATTCCATGAGTACTTCACATATCCAATAAGACAATTCTTTTTCTCTCCAAGAGTAAGGACATAGAGAATCCTGCTATTTATTTTATTTATTTTATATAATTCTTAACAAGGAATATGCCAAGGACTCATACTTTGGTAAAATCCTCCTCTCCAATTTTATGATTTCCTCTACCGAGACCCTCTCCTTCTCATACTCATTCGATCAATTTTTACTATTTTTAAATTGAATGAAGTTATTGAATAACATTTATTTTACCACCAACATTTTCTTTTAAACTTATGTTGTCAACCCCTTAATCAATAGTCTAAATTAATAGATAATGCAAATATTATTCCACAATATCTCCTTCCAAATTTATTTTATCCAATAAAAACTAGGCTCAATCAGAGAGAACCTAGAGATCATAAAGAGGGACAAAAATGGAATAATTTAATTCTTCTAGTGGTATATAATTTAATGGTGATAATGGGATGAATATAAATTCAAATTTATATACACTTTATTCTATGAATATGTATTACGTATTTATTTTTAGATAAATTTTAAGCTCTCAAATGCTTTGAGTTGAGTTTGGGTGTTGATTTGTTGTGCAATATTGGTGTTTGAACTCTTAAATTTTGAATGTCATAGGTAAATTCACCATTGAAGTAAAAGGTTAGAAACCAAAAATGAATGTATCTATATATTTATATTTTATTTTATAATGACTTAACATCCATATGGTGTACATTTTATTTTTTTATTTTTACTGGTACGATTATTGTTATGATGGATGGGTTGCCATGTTGAAAGAAGCTGATAATATCTCTTATTTTCTTGTAATGTCCATAAATTTTTTTTGTTTTATGATATATATTCATAAGACATTTTAAACCTAAAATAGACTTTTATCTTCATTCTTATACTGGTATTGGTTGGAGCTTTACATGTATTGTAAAATTCAATTAGTGGATTTACTAAATTTTGAGTTTCTTATCCAGCATATTGAGGATAAGGTATTAGAATATGTGACCTTAAGCATCCTCTTTTTCTAATTTGTTTATAATAATTATGAGCCAAAATTACCTTGAAAATCTAGGTTGACATTGGGTGACTTAGCTGTTGGACTCAGAAGAACAAACCCAGAAGATTATTACATGCCAAGCTCAACATAACAGATCACTTAGGCCATGTTGAATGATGACTATGATTATTAGTTAGAGATTATCTTAAATTAGAAGTAAAGGCATGGAAGACTTAAATAGTTGATGACAACAATTCTTGTCACAACAAGGATAGTGTAGGCTTTGAGCTTCAATGTGGAGGATTTAAGCTGGAGGTATTATGATTTTTGAAATACCTATTATTTTTATATTGTATTTCTAAATTTGATATTGTTACAGACTCCCAATTACAGAGGAAGTTTTTATTTTGAATTATTATTCTCATAAAACTAAATAGTTTCATTAGGTATATATGAATTGTCAGACTCATAATTTTGATTGAATATATATGAAATGTTTTTGTTGTGCAAATATTGTATATGATTCTAATCAAAAAAATCAACTATAATGAGATTTTTTATGATTACCCTGGAACACTGGTAATTGCTAATTCACATTTATCAGGGCTAATACATTGCCAATTACCAATGAAATTTCTAATTTAACTTTTCTTTTAAAACAAGGTTCCAAAGAATATATAACATAGTAATTACATGGGGTTAAGAACTTAAGGTTATATTCTACTTGTTACCTAAACAATGTTTCATTCTTGGATTGAGAAACTAAAATAAGAGTATCTGGTATCTTGGTGTAACCCGTACTTGTTAACTAAAAAACATTTGGTTTTGGGGATGAGAACCTAGAATATGAGTATTTGGTATCTTGGTGTAACCATGTTTTCTACAAATTTTTTAAGCAAATAAAAATAAAATCATCTCTAAAAGAATAATTAAATAATAGGTTAATTTCAGGGCTTTATGTACTTAAATGTTGGCTCGTATACTTGTATATTTATATACTTAGACCAATAACACTTAACTTTTCATTAATAGGGTTAGTCTAATAGATCATAATATTAAGATCAACTTGGATTGAGCTAATTTAAAGAAAAAACATTAAGGTACAATATGCATATATATTTTATTAGAGATTAAAAACATAGCATGTTTTGAACTCGCTTAAGGGATATGATGAGCTCAAACATAATTACAATGTTAAGTATTATGATTTCCTAGATTAGGAACCAAACTAAACACCAAATTAATTAAGCAAAGATGTAATGTTAAAAAACTATTTTAAGCAAAGATGTAATATTAAAACTTTGTTTTCATGAGATACAATCTTGGATAAACTTTCAAAATATAATACATACAAATTACTATAATTCAAATAGAATATGGCTAAAACCTCAAGTCTTATGGAATCAGATAAATATTTTAGACAAACATGGATACGAGTGTTGAAAAAAAACAAGAAGTAATTAATTGTTACTAACTCCAACATCTTGCAATTTCTTTCCTCTATTACCAATGTATATACAAATGTAAATCACTTTTTCATGATTTAGCTATATTTAAATACATATCCCACATATACTTTGTTCTTGTTCTACTTACAATGTATATATAAAAATTAGTGATTTATATAACTAATTATTTACACATATATACCTTAAATTACTTTCAATTATTTCATGCTAACACTTCTTTCTCAAAAACATAAACATAAACTACAATATGGTATCCATGATAAAGGTAGGCACTAGTCGTTATGCTACCCTTGTTATAAAATCTATAATGGCGTAATGATTTTTTAAATAAAAAATAAATGAAGGCAAATTCTACTAACTCCCGTAGGGACTTGGCATATGGCACCCTTATTTATTATAGAATAATGAATGATACAATTTTTGAAAATATCAAATTATAATTAGCTTTTGATGACTACATCAAATTGCAATTATGTATTTATTTTGAGGTAAAATTTATTGTGGAATTCTAAGTAATAAACAATGCAATGCAATATAAAAGAATTCTTACATCAAATATATTGTGGGTTGTAATTAATTATTTGGTTCATTATGTTATCAAACACCTTCAACTTTTATTACATATGAAAATATAATATATAATGTGTACATTTCAAATAGATGATTTATCTTTTTCATAATTTGAAAGTTTGAAAAAATTTCATATTCTAATGAGATTATTTTATTTTATTTTATTTCAATTTGTTTTATTCATTATCTCATAAAAATTTATATTTTGGTAAATGGTTTGATGGTAATATTTTTTACCATCATTGAAATTAATTCATATTTATTTATTTAATCTAGTTTGTAATTTTTGATCTTGATTGGATAATTTATGTCAATCCTAATATATAGTAAATTTATTATATTTGGTGTTTATATATTTATTTTTTCATGTCGAATATAAGAAAATATGGAAAGACGTGTACTGAAAATAAAAGAATATATGCAACTCAAGCATCCATTGTCAAAAATGAAATAAATATTGAAATATATGTTAAAGTTTTATGAAGTTTTTGTTATTTATTTTTTATTTATTTCTACTTTTTCCCCTTTATCTAATTTTTTTGGTCATGCTTGATGATAGTTTTGATAATGAGATAAAATAAGAAGCGAGATATAAATTTTAAAAATGGGTCTTGTAGTTTTGAACTGTAAATAAATAAAATACTATCCTAATACATATAAAATTTAAATGTGAAATAAGAAAAAATATTATTATTATTATTATTATTATTATTATTATTATTATTATATATATATATATATATATATATATATATATATATATATATATATATATATATATATATATATATTGGTTAAATTTTTTTTAAATATATGTAACAAAATTTTAATATATATTTTTCATATTATAAAAATAAAAAAGTAATATTATTATATATGTTTATCAAAAAATGGTTTCTTAGTTTAATTGATGATTGTATCTTTGATATTTATTATTATTAAAAATTATTTATTTGCTTATTCATAGTAAATAAATATCCCTTTATTTTAATGTTATGATACATTGATATATAGTTATTTTAGTGTTTATGTTTAGAACATTTGTATTGTTATGTTGCATGGATATACAATGATTTTAGTGTTTATGTTTAGAGAATTTGTATTAGGATTATAATAATTAATATTGTCATGATTTCCATTTCTTATTTTCTAAAAGGAGACATTGAAATATAAACTTTTTTTCATCTATTATAGTTACATCATATCACCTCGCTTTTATGTATATATATACACCATGTTTTGATTTTTGATTCCTCAAATTTGTGAACTATCATTTGGGAACCAAAATTTAGTGGTCTTGTTTTATCCAATGAATTTCAATAAGGATATATCATTCAAATTATTAAATTTCAATTTTAGCTTAGTTGAAGATGAATTGTAATTTTTTTCTTTTTTTTTCCTTGTATGCATATTCAATATTTTCTCATTTTTTTTATTTACAAAATAATAACATGAATTTTTAATAAAATAATATTATTATACTTTATATGTTACATTATTATATATAAATACAACAAGATATCTAACATAAAAAATATATTAGAGACACACACTAAACTATTAGTAACTTCTTTTGTAATTATAGTTTGTTCACAAACCATAATTAGTACGCAAAAAACTAGGGAAATGTTTTCCATAGGTAATAATGCTCTAAATATTATTTTTAGTATTATTAAATTAATTATTGGTAAAATAAAATGGTAAATAAAAAGACATTTTTTCTGAGATTGATCTTTGTTTATATTTATATAATAAAAGAGTTTGGAGATTTCTTTTTTTTCTTGATCATGACAAAAAAAATAAGTATGACATGTTTCAACCACATTATGGTTGAATTTTATAATGATATTGAATATTTAAAACAATATTTGGCATCGAATAATTTTTTTAGATAAAATAAGATGTTCAATCATTTACAACACTCATGAAAAATAATATTACAATTGTCAACAATAATAAGTTCCAATGTTGAAGATATTTAAAATATACCAATATATAAATTCAATTTCATGAACATTTATATATCATAAAAATGCAAAAAAAATATATGGTGTATATTATATCAATTTCCCTTACATCAAAAATATATCAAAAGAATGGATTAAATGAGGAAATAGAGTAGTTCAAAGAAATTATATAACATGAAAAAACATAGTTATGACATTTTGGGGTGACCATATGGCATGGAAAAATTAAATAAATAAATGAACTTATCTATCTCTCAATTACACATATTATTTAATTAAAATAAAATGAAACATTTTATGTCAGTGGAAAAACCATTGAAACTATATTCAATAATAAATTATCAATTAACCTTTAAATCATAAAATTTAACATTTTTCACCATTGGTTACATTCTACAATCTTTAATTTAACTTCACTTTTGTTAGAAAATAAATATTGTTAAAATATAATAAACTTGACTACTAAATAAACATTGTTTGAAGTAAGCTAAATGTAAATTGAAAAAATGATTGGAATGGGATTTGGTGACAAAATATATGATAGACATTATTATGAATATCTTATATTGTAATGATTTCCCTCTTATGTTGGAGAAAGTACATGTATAAAATTATTAAAAAATATGTTACATTTAGTATTTTATTAAATGTGGTATGGATGATTTTTAATTCAATTTAAAATATTCTATTTAGATGTGCATATATGATATTATTTTTGAACTAAATCCATTGGTTGTCATTAATAAAATTAGTGGAGTCAATTACACATTTTACAAAAAAATTATTATAGTTTATTAATATTGATAATGACACTAGATAATAAATAATTATTCATGTTGTGGGGAAGGAATCCATGCTTACAATATTAATCAACACATAAAATTACAATGGAATGAATCAAATTAGATATTTAATTTTCAATTCATACTAATTTCAACTAAATGTCTATATAAGTTTAAATAAATTCATTTTACATGTTTTTGTGTAGATAACTCAATCATGTATGTATTTTTCAAAAAGTATATATCATCTGACACACTATTATGTTTTTATATACATTGGACTTACACTTTACCATAAAATGGAATATGTAATTGACCTTATTCATTGTATTTATTGGTTACAAAAAATTTCTTTAATTGATTATTGCTGATAATAAAATTAATCACCTCTAATTAAATAATAGTATTCTAAATATATCAACTTCCTTGTTTTAATTAGAATTAAAAAATGTGACATGGACTCAAAATAGATATGAATCACTATGTTTGGTATAAATGTGACCATTCCATTGTAGTTTTTTTATGATAAATGTTGAACACATATTTTTCTTTGTTCAATTGGATAATGGTGTGTGTGTGTGTGTGTGTGTGTGTGTGTGTGTGTGTGTGTGTGTGTGTGTGTGTGTGTGTGAGTGAGTGAGAGAGAGAGAGAGAGAGAGAGAGAGAGAGAGAGAGAGAGAGAGAGAGAGAGAGAGAGAGAGAGAGAGAGAGAGAGAGAGAGATCTATCATCATGAATAAGTTTTTGTTCATTGATATAATTTTTAAAATACAATGCATTAATTATAATTGTGTCATAAGATTACACATAAGAAAAATTGAGGATAGAATCTTACATATGAGTTGGCAATCCTTTAGCCCATTCCTAAATAATCTATGAAATTATAACCTTTTTCCATTAAATAAATTTTATTATTAGTAGTATATGGAAATTAATGCTTTAATACTAATCTTGTATCATGGAAATTATAAAATAGAAAAAAGATATCAAGACCCAATTAATTACACATGTATTTGAATTTAATAAATAAATAGACATTGGTTGGTATGGGAATTTATTCTTCTTGCGAATTGTAACCTTGCTTTAAATGCATATGATTAGTGTTTATCCCTCTTATGATTAAAATGGAAATATGTTTTATGTTACTAAGTATGTGGTGAATAATGCATTAACATTAACAATATAGTGTTAATGTGGAACTTGTGTTTGAAATGAAAGGTATTACGAGTAAACAAATGATAGTGTGACTTATAACATTAATTTCATTATATCTAAATATTTTGGCACTAAAATTAAAATACAATGTGTTTTAATTATAATATGGGATAGTTAGGAAAGGTGACATTGTGAATGAAATATAAATATAAAATTATGTATCCTTAACTTGATTGAAAAGTTTTTTGCGGGTGCCACAGTAAGACATTTAGTGGGGTCAAGAGTCCAATGATGATGAAAATATATAAATTTTAGAAAGAATAAAATTTGATTCCTAAAAATTTTGATCTCTCATTAGCATAAAGTGAATTTTTTACAAATTTTAATTCATTAATATGTGACTATTTAAGGGTCCAAAAAAAAATTATTATTTTTCCTTAATTTTTTTTTATAATAGAAATAGGATATTTTTAGAATTAGATATGAATTTGAGTTGAAATATTTAAATGATTTAAATTTAAATGTTTAGAGGATAAGTAAATATTTTGAGTTCTATTCAATCTTTCATGTAGAACTTACTAAAAATAAAAACTAATAAAAAATATATATAAAGTTTTCTAGTTTTTTAGATATTATAAATTGACATGTAAAATACAATTTCAAGTTGAGGTTTATTTAAATAATTTTATATAATAATTTTATTCATCCAATTTGAATCAATAAAAATTATGGCTTCCTGAAATTTTGAATAATGTACTTATTGATATATTCTTTGTTTTCTAGTATGTCATTTCATTAAATGAATTAAATAGGTTAAGAAAATTAAATAATTAAAGAACATTTTATTATTAATGCATTTATGACTCATTATTTATCGAGAATTTAAACTAATAATAGACTAAATTGGCATGAAAAATTAATATACAAAGTTTTTGATTAATTCATATGCCCTTGGGGAAAGGGATAGTAAATGTGTCATAAAAAATATTCTTTCATTAAATCTCTTCAACAAGTTAATTATTCTTCATGCAAAAATTTAATGAAGTAAATTTAATGTTATGATGAGAGAAAACATAATAACTTGTTTTTTTCCATTTAATATTCAATTCGGTTATAGAAAATTGGATAACTACCCAATTTACATAATAAACCTAAAACATAATTGTGATAAATTGATGTGATTTAATGGTAACAGCTAAAACACACTAAATTTTAATAATTAAGTTTAAAGGGATATATTTACAATAAATATTGACCCCATGAAAATAATCATGTTTTTGTTGAATAAGTTACTCCATTATGGAAAATCAAGTTTCAATTTTGAAACTGGGTTATCAAAAGTAGTTTTATGGTATTTATTTATTATAATTTTGTCTCCAATTTAACCTATCATGTGTCTTATAAATTTATTTGTTTAACATAAATGGAAGATCAATCCCTAAATAAATTTATACTTTTATATTTAAGTTCTAAAGGCATTGTTTTCCCTAATTTATTTCGCCATAAAATCAATAAAGTGATTGGCTGAATGGGTTAATAATTAAGAAAATTGTGTCCAAAATAACATTAGGTATTTGTACTTAGTTTTATGGAGCTATATTATCCATAATTACATAACTCATATAACTAATTAGGTTAATGTTTAAACAATGCACTTAAATTGGAAAAATTGTACCTTAATTCAAATATTAGTATATAAAATTTATGTGTATGGGAATTAATTTTCTAAATTTTTACCTATTATCCAACCAATCAAGTGATTTTTTATGGAGGCACATAATTATGTAATATTAACCATACAATCACAATTATATTATTTCAATTAGTTTTAATGGGCTCAATTTTCCATAATTTCAACCCCCATATTACCAATCATGTGACTAGTTTAATGAGGTATAAATTCTAGGTAAGGAGAGCACCAAATCACATTACATTATTGAAATTTAGTTCAATGGGATACATTTTAAATAATGTGCTCCACCATGTAACTATTTGAGTGATATGTTTAATGGGGTAGTCAACTACGGAACTTGAGCCCCAAATCAAAGTCATTTATTTCAAAAAGGTTTATAGGTCTCGTGTTTAAATTTAATTCAATCCCCGATGAAATCATCTAAGTGATTGGATGAATGGGGCACTCAATTATGAAAAATAAAGCACAAACTTACATTTGGTAGTCACAATTTTCCTTAATGCACTCAGTTTCTTTGAAGCTAGTCCTAAACTTAATAAATCAAGTGATTCATTAAATGGGGAGTCAATTATGAAAAATTGAGTTAGATATAATATTAGGTATAAAAATTAGATTTAAGGGATGTAGACACCTATATTTGGTTTAATAATGTTTTACATAGTGTATTATCCCCAAATTTAACATAATTTGTACACTTTTATTATTATCATGTTTCTAGTACTTATCTACTCCATTTTGGTCTCTAATTAGCCCTTAATACCTAAAATCACATCTAACACTTATTAAAATATATTTATTAACACCCTTACACTAAATAGCATATGTCATCAATATCTATGCCTCTATTTATTCTAGGATTGAATAAAATGGTCCACCTTAGGTAGACATGTAAATTATATGGGTTTTCCCCCTTTTCTAATCTTTTTTTGTTTTTGTTAGTCATGCACCTATATGGTTTCTCATTGTAATTTTTAAAGTCATCCTACATGCATAACTTTTCATAAAATACCCTATATCTACCAATAATTTTAGTCTTTTTTTTGGAACTCAACCTAGGAAGGAAAATTATATCATCAAGGATGAAGACATATAATCTATATCCAAGAAACAAGATTCATCATTCCTCATACTTTATGTTGAGATTCATTGATTCATATGTTACGAGCTTTTAATGGAGTTTTTAAATTTCATCTTTAATTATAATTTTATACCAAATTAAGGTGTTTTATTGTATTTATTTAAAATACAAATTCTAGGTCAGATTAGGTTTAAAACCATTACTTGATCAATTCCATTAAAATTCAATTATAACTATGTGGATTTTTAATTTCAAGATTTTTGATACATAGAATTTAACACATATTTTTTGGTTTCTAGAATACATAACCCATTATTTATTTTTAATGCTAATCAAAGATTCAACACATTCTTCCAAGAATAGTAATTAATTGAACATAAATAAATATATGAAAACAAGAAGCAAACCAATGCTATAAATATCAAATTGTGAAACACTACATAGCTCTAAATTGGTAGAATACAATAGTAACTAGAAACAAAAGTACCACATGCAAATATTTTCAATTCAAAAATGTGTATAGAATTATTTTTCCTTGGATCCCCAAATTTCATAAACATAACATAGAAATATTTTATAGTCATATTATAGATAAATATGTCTAGTATAACAACTAGGCATGGTTTTTTTTGGTCATCTATACATACTTTTCATAACCTCGTTAATTTATCACTTTTTATTATTTCCATTAATATAAAACTGGATAGATATAAATGTTTTAAATTCATAATTATATTTATCTATATATTCATTCCAAATATTTTAATCTTAATTTACATATAGCTATAATTAGTGTAAATAGTAATGGTGAACCCAAACGACTATGCACATTTAAACTAGTTTTTGTGTTATTTTTTCCATAGGTTTGATGATTTCATGATGTTTTAGATATTTATCTTAGGTTTTGTTAACCCATATTATCCATATATTTTATTTATCTTTATGTCTTCATTTCTTTGTTTTCATTAAGCTTTACATTCACAAAAATTATAAATGTTATTTATTTATTTTACTCTAAATTTAAAATGTGAAGCTTCAAAATATTGAGATGATTAAATTCTCTATTAAATGTTTAAAACCATATTTTATTGAAAAATCTAGTTTTATTAATGAAAATATATAAGTGGCTAAATAAGTAAAGACTATAAATTTTTTTTATAAAAACACCATAGGTTTTGTCATGAATGTGTGACTATGGATCCCTTGAAAAATAGTCTATGTGTACCCCTTATCAATAACAAGTATGAAAATTTGAATAAATATACCATCAGTGGAACCATCCCTTGATATAAGGTAGTGACACTCATGCATTATATAGGTAATGTTTTTTAAAAAACATGTATTTTATTCTTGGAAAAATAAACGTGTAACGTTAAATATGATATTCCAAAAACTAATTCCTTGTAATCATAACCAAAAAAACATTTATGCCATGAATTTTTCACATAACTTTATCATTAAAAAATTCCAATAATTTAATAGTCATTTTGATACTCAATTGCACCTTTACTCAACATATCTTCTATAAGTTATTTTGTGCACAGTCCTTTATTTATTATTAAGGTTTTTCATATAAATTTACTTGTAAATACCTAAAATTAGTAATATTTATTTCCTAGTAGTTCCTTAGATTCAATGGGACATTTAAAAAAATGTGTATTTAGATAAATAAATTACCACTAATGGACCTATAACTTTATTTTAAATTATTTCACATCTTAGATAATGTCGAAATGAATAAATAAAATATTTAATCTTTAAATTTTATTATCATATATTTTCATTGATTTATCAACCTTGTGATATTAAAATACAATATAACTTTATCAAAATCATCATAAAAAATACAATGGCAAGTTACTCAATGTAATCTAAAAATAACTTATTGTTATAAACCATAAGGATGTTGATCTAGATAAATAATAATTATTAAAAATCAATGTCCAAAAATTACATACAATGAAATCAAACAACATTAATACAAATAATCAAAGCAATGGTACACATATTATTAAGGTAACATACACAGTAACACAAGACATAGAAACTATTATGGAATGAAATTACTTAGATAAATAAATGAATCTGAAAATAATTGATGTAAATATAATTAAAAAAATAGAACAAAAATAATATATTTCTATAACTAGGACAATAATATATAACATGAACATTAAAATTTGATAACAGATAAGAATACTAAAAATATAAGATTGGGCCACTTTGAGGTGGAAACCTCTACAATAAAGTAATAATAATAATTTTCAATGTATGAAAACATATTACTAAATAATGCCTCCTATATATTACCTTATTATGCTATGGATACACAATAGGTCATCCCTACTAATAATATTGTAAAATAAATAATTTTGACATGATAAGGTAAAAGGCTATGTTATCTATAAATTAGCCACACATAGCCCCATAAAGACAATAGTTTATTTGTGTATCATTATCTTGATCTTAAAAATAGATCTCCCTCAATGTTGAATGAATTTATATGCTTTGGTAGGAAATATTCATCTTCCCATGTTTCATCCTCACTAGTTATATTTTTCCACTTAATAAAATATTCAGTAATCTCCCTTGTCCAAATACTCTTAATGCATGTTTGAAGAATACCCTAAAGTTATATAATTAATCTTCCCTCATCATATAAAATTATTAAATAATCTTGGGATAATACTATCTATCCAATTACCTTCTCATATGAGACATGGAATACTAGATATTTACATATAAAATTAGATAACTCTATCTTATAATTAATAATTCTAATGTTTCGTAGGATATGATAACTGTAATATTTATATACATTTTATTATCTTATTTTATGTTCCTTCAATGATATTTTAATATATGGTTATAAAAACATAAACACATATTCTCACATTTAAAAATTCCCTTTTCTATGGACCTATTCTATGTTATTTGTTAGATTAGCAATTGCATCTTACTAGTGTTGAACGTTTTATTAAAAATATGAAAAAAATGGTTTTAATTAGAATAATTAATATATGGATGGTGTATGGTATCCATATAGTGATATAAATGGAAAAAAAAATGGATGAGCTATGGATGTAATTGTTATGACACCATTACATTAATGGTATCCAACGAACCATCATCTAGTTTTCTTTATAAAATAAAATAGATATGACCCTCTAGGTATTTTATGACTGTATATATTTTCCAATCATATTGAGGATGGTATTAAAATATATGATACAAATAATTACCTTAAAATACTAATAAAATATCCAAAAATTACTTGTAAAGATGGGATCTCTATTAATTACTATTATCCTATTGGTACCATGGACCTTTTTGAATATATTAAGAAAATGATATGATATTATACTTACTACTAATGGTTATTAAAAATTACAAAAAATTACCAAGTTAGTGATCTTTTTTATTATTCCCATGATGAAATTTTCACCACCTGACCTGGGCAAACATTTTAAGAAATCTAAGGAGATGTAATCACCTTTCGCTAGAACATGAAGTACTAATTATCTCACTCATTTATTGATATACCATGAATCTATCTATAATTTTTTTGTATGTCACAATTGAGTCCTTACAAACATAATTTGTGTCTATTCAATGATAAATTTTCAATAGTCCTAAATGGCCTCTTAGGAGATGCATGGAGTTCTGTAAAAAATAATTATTATAGGGATAATTTTTCTCATGTATAATCAATATGTATAATAGGGCATTCATTTTCAAAAAATATGTTCCAAATATAGTATACTCATAAAATATATTCTAAATATGAACTAGTGTACCAATTTAATTATTAAAATTAATATTTTACCTCATCCATCTAATCTATGTTCCATATGGACATTACAAATAACAATGCTTTTGTTGACTCATCCATCCTAGATAGTACATCTACAACTACATTATCCTTTCCTTTCCTATATATTATATAAAAGTCATGTCTAAGAATTTTGATCACCCTCTTTTCATTGCATGATAACCTATATTCAAATAATTATTTATATTATCATGAAAAAATTTCACTTTTGATTTTATATCCATCAAATAAGGTCTCCATTATTTAGCTAGATTAGATTAGTTATAATCTCATTCTCATATTTATGCTTATTTAATTATTATCTTTGGGTTGATGAGTATCAAATACAATGTGTCATCTTCTCAGATAAGAAAAAATATATTGGCACACATGGCCTCCTTTAAATTCTCAAACTCCTTTATGGCATATTTAGTCTATTGGAGGGAGCCATCATTAAACAAATATGTGAGTGGTGTTTTTATACTTTAATAATTCTTCACAAATTGATGATAGTAATATGTTAGCCCTAAAAATCATCGAAGGTTCATGAGTATATTTTCAAATTCACATTATATTATTACTTTGACCATGTGAGGTATAATTTGAATGCCTTTATGTGAATAAAATTTACATATCAACAATTTGTTATCCCAAAGAATCATCAAAGGTTCTTTATTATTTTTCAAACTTTTCATTATATCCTTGCCTTGACCTTGTGAGGTATATTTTAATTCCTTTATGTGATTAAAATTTACATATGTACACCAACTACTTTACTCAAAAATAAAACATTAAACTATTTTCACAACTTCTATGTTGTCCCATATTTATCAGTATCTAGTTCACATACTAAAAGTGTCCTTTCCATGCATTTTTACATATTAGGATGCCATAAAAATCTACCAAGATAAATTTATATAAAATGTTAAAAATTAGTGTTCATTAAACTTTGCAATGTAGATAATTTGAATTTGTGAGAACAAAATAAATTACCAAAAAATCATAATGGACATCATGATTTATAAAACATATCTTTTTTCTATCATCAAAAATTATCCAAAATATATTATAATATAAATGAAAATCTATTTTTTTATACCATGTAACTCATCTAGTGAATCATTAATGAATACGATATCAAACATAGCTTTGATGGTGTGTTTATGAAATTTAATATAATTAGGGCACACTATCTATGTATCATCCTTATTATCCACCATTACCATTGATAATGAATATTAAGTTGACCTATGTATTATAACACCATATTGCAACATCTCATCTATCATATTTTGTAATCTCGATTTTCTAAATATTTTAGTACATATGTAGTCAGATATTTACTAGTTAAGTACCTTGAGATGATCAAATGGCATGATTACGTTTATATTTTAGTAATATTCATTTTTTAGTTTCTCTATAAATATCTTATTACTTATCCAAAAGCATTTATAAATTGGGATATGCTGAGATCTTTGTTCATTATAATTTATGGAAAACTATTTTGATACAAAACACTTTCTACAATTTTTAGAAACTTTTGAATCTTATGACAACTAATGAGCTATATATATTTTTCCTACGAGCCAAAAATTAAAGTGTATTTATTTTATTATTAAAATTCATTGAATAATATTAAAAATCATCTTTGTCATTCTAAATGTTATCCACCATTGAACTCCCAAAACTAAATGTTTCCCACCCATACAAATAGAAAAGACAGGTGAGTCTATCTTGTAATCTCCCATTTAAATTCTAATACTATGTCCTTTCACTAAATAATAAATTGTTACACCATCTATAATAATGATATAAAATTCTAGACATCGATAATTAAACCAGTTCAATCATACCTCCAACTTACTATTAATGAATTAATGTGATAAATCCATACAGTAGCAAAGCCAAAACATCAATGAGCACAATACTTATAATTTCATTAAAAAAACATAATATTTATTGATTATAATTGAATTAATAAATGCATTAAATAAAATTATTTAAATAAATATCAAATCCAAATTGGAGTTAACATGCAAAACTTTTTTAAAAAAAGTAAAAAAAAAAATTAAATTACCTAGAGCTAGCTTCCCCTATATAAATAACAACTTAATTTTCATATAACATATTGCATACAAGCTTGGATGGGCCTAAAATTTTAAAAATATCCTCTAAATACTAAATTAATGATTTTGGATTATTTTCAACCAATGTTCATGTTCAAATACAAATTTATGTAGGTTTTTATATTTTTAGCATAACTACAAGTATTAAAATGCAATCTCCAACCCCTAGGTGATATCATATGGCTATCTAAACATATTTGAATTGGACTTAAATATACAATAAGGTTATGTATAAATAATTAATTCTTTTATATTCAATTTTTTTTTAATGAAATATCGATTGTTTTAATGATTTAATATCTATGCCCTCCAAAAGACATGTCTCTGCATCACTCTCGTCTAGTTAAAAATAACTCAGTGCTTATGATTTGCCCTTACTATAGTCCTATTATTAATTATTTTAATTTTTTAAGTTCACATTCTAAAATCCATGTTTTATATTCCTCTTTTAGTCCTTTACACGATAATAAATACATGTTATAACTTCGTTAGAATGTATTCATTGTCTTCTTATCCTAAAATTATACTATTTTTTCTTCCCTCTTCTTTATTACATGTTGATTAAAATCGTCTTCTTCATATTCTTCCCATTGATCATATTATATAAGAAAATAATATAAATATATAACACTAAATATTGTAGATATATCAAAATTATGTGGTAAATATACCTCATAAAACATTGTCATTGAATTTATTCAAAAATCATCATGAACCAATATTCTTGTACTTTAGATTATTATTTATTCCTTTGGAAAATATTTATTTTCTCAATTAAAACATCACCATATCTAATTATTTACATACCTTTGAGCTTATTAATCCATCTATTGTTGCTTTATATTTTTTTTTACTTTCATGTAGATTTATTTTTGCTTATTCTTGTAATTGTTGTATGGGCCCTACAAATGCTTCCATATCATTACTAATGAGTTATGGAATTGGTATTCACACCAAAAATAAAATAAACATAGGATTTATACCATAAAAAATCTTAAATGGTGATTTTATTCCAATTTATTCACATAAATATTATATTAAAACTTATCTTTTGGTAAATTTATATCATATTGCTAGGGATTACCTACAAGTATGAATCTAAAAAAAATTCCCAATATATTTTTTACTTATTTTGTTTGTGGGTGGCATGTAGTAATAAATTGTATTTTATCTCTTAGTTTCTTCTATCGATTCCTCCAAAAATGACTTTAGAAATTTTTTGTGCCTATATGATATAATGGTTTTTAGAATACCATGCAATCTCAAAACATACATTAAAAATAGTTGTGCTACTCTATGGGAATCATTGGTTTTATTACATCAAATAAAATGAACCATATTTAAAAACCTTTGTAAATAACAAAAATTGAATAATTTACTCTATGTGTGTTTAGAAATCCCAACACAAACTCCACACTCAAATCTATCCATGTTCATCTTGGAACTGATAATGTCATGTACACCTATATATTTTATGCATGGCCTTTATAAACTTAACATATATTTCATCTTGAAAAATACCTTTCCACATTTGTCTTCATATTTGGCCAAAAATAGTTCTCCTCCACCAAGGCTATTATTTTAGTATTAGAAAATTATCCATCCAAATCACTAATATATAATTGTATTAAAATATTGTCTCTTAGAAATCCAACTTGAATACATAGATGTTTTCCATTGAATAGAATCATATTTTATCAATAACTCGTCATAAATAGTAATATCTCACTTATTAATGCATTATAGTATTGATCAACTATCTTGATAAAATCTAGATCAATGTCATATTAAAAACTTCAAATCCAACTACCTCACTCACTATAATAGTTAATAACACCCCTCAACTTCTCAAAGAATTATATAGGTCTAGTTCTTATTTCTTGATTTATGATTTAAAACAAAAGCATATCCCTCTAATAAATATACCCACCTTGCATGCCTACTACTTAACATTTTTTGAGTGTTCACATACTTCAAATCCTCATATTATATAAATAAGTTAAACTCCTTAGGCACTATATAATGACTTTAATATCTTAATTCTTTAATAATGGATCAATATTCAATTTCATATGTAAAAAAAATCTTTCTTATCTCATTTAATTTCTCCCTAAAATATGTTATTGTCCTTCCTTATTGACTCAACATAACACTAATTTAGACATGTGAAGCATCACAATCCACTTCAAAAACTTTGTTAAAATATAGTCATGCTAAAATAGGTTTTTATGGAATCTTCTTCTTCAAAAATTAAAATATTTTTGTTGTTTCCTTCATCCATACTAATTATTTTTTTCTTATGAAATCTATTATTGGTGTAATAATACTAGTATAATTCTTAATTATTTTTTTATAAAATGTTGATAAACGTTGGAGAATTATTACCCATGTTACATTTTCTAGAATAAGGCACTTAATAATTCTCTTTACCTTTTTTTCATCTATTATTATACCATGTAATAAAACTACAAACCCTAAAAATATAAAACCAATTTGCATAAACTTTCACTTCTTTAGATTTTTGTAAATGTTTTCATTAGTTAAAATTTTAATACCATTTTTAAATGCCTTAACTGCTCCTATTTACTCATATTAAATATAAAAATGTAATTAAAATAAACCATTATTAACTTACCAATACAATATTATAATGTTGTGTCTATCACCTTCATTAATGTGTTAGGTACATTAGATAATTTGAATGGCATCACCATCCAATCATATAAGCCATATCATGTATTGAATATTATTTTCCATTCATCTCATTCATGAATGCAAGTACAATAGTTCCCAATCCTTAGATAAATTTTAGAAGATTATTTTACTTATAAAATCGCATTGATCATATCATCTAAATGAGGTATAGGAAATCTATATTTTATAATCTATTTATTGGTTGATGTACTATCTACACACATCCTACATGTTTAATGTCTTGTTTGAGTTAGCAATGTTGGTGTTACACATGGACTCACACTCTCCCTTACTATGCCCTTTCTCATAATTTATTTAAATTTTTTATTCAATTATATATATATTTTATTAAAATCATCATACAAACCACTTGATTGGGTAGATAGTATCTTAAAATAAAATCAATATGATGTTGAATGTCTCTCTTCAGCAATAAACCCTCTTGTAACTTGTCAAGTATAACATATTTACATATTTTTTCAATGTTTGTGTTACTTCTAATGGTATTTTTACAACTTCTATATATTCTTTATTTTCTATTAATGCATAATATAAACACGTCATCTTCATGCATTTGAAAAATCATTTTGTCTACAGCTACCTAAACTTATTTTTTAACAGGTAGTACGACTACCTTTACACCTCATTCCCAAAAATGATATGTATTATTTGATCTATCATGAATTTCCCTTATATCATATTTTCTTGGCCTTCTCAACAACACATGGCATGCATTAATTTGAATGACATCACACCATAATTCATATTTATAAGGATTTCTTATAGAAAACATGATTACACATATTTTATCTAATATAAATTCATTTACTTTCTTAAACAATGAAATCTTCTAAGGATAGGGATGATTTTTAGTTTGAAATCTTATTTTCTATTTCATTTCTTTACAAATAATATTTTCACACCAATGATCATTAATAATTAATTTGCATACCATACATAATGAAGTGTACCTTATTCATTAAATATTTATATGCATTTACAAATCATCATTGTCCTAATTTTACACCTCTTCCTTCCATGGATCTATAATCTTTATACCCATCATTATATTTTATCCTATATTTTATTTTTTTCTTCTATTTCATACACAAAAAAATTACTCTTCGATGATATTCTTCCCCTTTTTATTTTTCATGATATTGCAAACACTCAAATACTATATGTCCTTGTCCACATCTAAAATAAACATAAGGTCTATTTTGACCACTCCATCTTATACCACCATCATATCCTCTACATATCTAAAATCCTCTTCCTCTTTATTGATATTGAAACATTTGTATATTATACTTTTGTATTTATTTACCATAGGAAAATCTTCCTCCAATGTGATTAAACCTACCTCATACCCTTATTAGAGGTGATTTTTCTTTTTTTGGCCCGATTGATCTTCTAAAAGCCCAGTTATTTTATTTTCTTATGACATTAAATATAAGTGTTGATCCTCCTCCATTAAAAGTATTTTATGAATGCTTAATTCATATTAAAAATAAAAATTCAAATAATCTACATACCTTATCTCCATATATTGTTGTGTTTCATCATGCTCCACTAATATGCAAAGTTTGTGGAACTCACATATATATTATTTTATAATATGATCCTTTTACCTTATATTATGGAATATTATTGTATGATTTATGAATAATACATAGGAATAAATTTATCCCTCATTTTATTCTCCATCTTTATTTATGTGTTGATATTTTATTTACCCTTTCCATGTCTCTCCTTTTGTAGGTGATCTAATAAATCATTGCATGACCCTTTAATTTCATGCATGAAAATTTTAATTTCTTGTATTATCTTAGAATTTTTCACTCAAAAAACATTTCTATGCTATTTAACCAATCTATAAACTCCTTTGATTTTAAACTACACCCATACTCTAAAAATTCAACCTTGATTGTTTTGTTTATTCCCTCTAAGCATAAAACATCATATAATCCATTGATGGTGATTTTTATTATTCTTAATAATTTATAAAATATTATTCTTCATGATCTAATCTTTCCTCTATTTCATCTCTTTCTTAAATTTGTTTATTATTTGTCACATTTGTAATAATTACACTTAATTGTTCAACTTACCTTTGTAATTGTTGCATAGTCTTGTTCATACTTGCAATTCCCACTTCTCCTCTTAGCGTATTTACACATATTATTAAATAAAATAATACTATCCAAACATATAATTTAAAAAACCAATACAAGTTCACAGAGATATAATTTTTAATATTTTAACTTGATTTTATATTAGACAATAGCTCCACAGACTAACAAAGCAAGAATATCAATAGGCACAATACCTAGAATTTCTCAAAAATAATAATATTTATTGGTTATATTTGAATTAATAAAATAATTACCTTAAATTAATTAAATAAACCTCAAAATGAAATTATAATTGACATGAAAAATTAAACTAAAAATTGGACTTAATTATCCTTGCCATAAATAGCAAATTGATTTTTATAATAAATTTGCATGCAAGCTCAAATGAGCCAAAAAATTTTAAAAATGTCCTTGAAATAATAAATTCATGATTTTTTACAAATTTAAACCCATGTTAATGTCTAGTTACATAGTTACCCAATCCTTTAAACACATCCACCTTATAGCTATTTAAGAAAATCCTTACCTTGAGTGTTTCTAGGGTGATATTTCATGAAATTTTATGGTATGAGATAGTTGGTTGGGTACATTTTGATTTATCCTCATAAGATTTTTCCTCACCTACTACTTCCTCATTTTATTCTTCTTCATTAGAATATTCAATGTATAAAACATTATTATCAAAACATTTATCCTTTTCTTTATTATTTGTCATAGTTGAAACATAATATTTTTTCTTATTTCTATTCATTTTTTTGGAATGACTATGATAGAGCAATTTCGTTAACACTACATATGTGGTCTAATCTAAGTAAAATTAATTTTCCATTTTATTGATATAGGTGTTTAAATCCTTACTAAAAAAATTGGTTATGTCCACTTTAGAAACATAGTCTACAAACTTATATTTAAAATTTGGTTGTTCTAGTTTGGATAAAATTAAGGGCCAATAAATAATTATTGGGTGGTGTAATTATTTTAATTTTATCCATGATAATTTCTACTATTGTATTTATGATGATAATTTTTATTTTATTAAGTCCATGTAAAATTTTACAACATCTAAATATTATTTTTTATCCATTCTTTTTACATCTAGATAGAGTTTGGTGACCAACCCACACAATCCTATATTAGAAATTTTGAACTCCATTTCTTACTTACTATGAATATTTCTTGGAGTGTCTTCCATTTTAAATTTATTATACTTTATCGAGTCGCCATGCAAGAACTTTAGGTTGCAAGTTTTAGGAATATTGGGTCAAGTATTGGGCTTCAATATTTTAGAATAGAAAAAAGGTGCACTAGATGATTATACCATTGTGATAATTAGACTAATATGATTTCAAATACTAATATTATTCATAAATATTAAAAATCTAAAATTTTTTTAAATAAAAACTTGAGAAATATTGTGATAACATAGAAAAATAATTCCTTCGAGATCACAACTTATGCTTTATCAATTCGACAATGCAAAAATAATTATTACACTAAATTTTAAAAAATACATAGCACAACATTTACCATATTTTATATATAAAAAGTATAGTACTATAAAGTAGGGTATATATAGGATTTATTAGATATTACTTATTCATAATATTGAAAAATCCATTATTATTACATGATTGTTAAGGTTTCCCCATTGGATTCGATAGTTTTATACTTCAATTATTATGATTTGTTGTCAACATCTTGTCTACATGTTTATATATTATGATATTAATATTTGTGACCTATTGTATTTTTTCTATTCTCAATAAATAAATTTGGAGATATATATATATATATATATATATATATCCAAATTTAATTATTGAGAATAGAAAAAATACAATAGGTCACAAATATTAATATCATAATATATAAACATGTAGACAAGATGTTGACAACAAATCATAATAATTGAAGTATAAAACTATGGAATCCAATAGAGAAACTTTCAAAATCATGTAATAATAATGGATGTTTTAATATTATGACCAAGTAATATCTAATAAATCCTATATTGCATGTTTTAGGAATATTGGGTCAAGTATTGGGCTTCAGTATTTTCGAATAGAAAAAAGGTGCACTAGATGATTATACCATTGTGATAATTAGATTAATATTATTTGAAATACTAATATTATTCATAAAGATTAAAAAACTAAATTATTTTTAAATAAAAACTTGAGAAATATTGTGATAAAATAGAAAAATAATTCCTTCAAGATCACAACTTATGCTTTATCGATCCGACAATGCAAAAAAAAATTATTACACTAAATTTTAAAAAATACATAACACAACATTTACCATATTTAATATATAAAAAGTATAGTATTATAAAGTAGGGTATATATAGGATTTATTAGTTATTACTTATTCATAATATTAAATAATCCATTATTATTACATGATTGTGAAGGTTTCCCAATTGGATTCCATAGTTTTATACTTCAATTATTATGATTTGTTGTCAACATCTTGTCTACATGTTTATATATTATGATATTAATATTTGTGACCTATTGTATTTTTTCTATTCTCAATAATTAAATTTGGATATATATATATATATATATATATATATATATATATATATATATATATATATATATACATATATATATATACATATACATATATATATATATATATATACATATATATATATATATATATATACATATATATATATATATACATATATACATATATATATATATATATATATATACATATGTATATACATATATATATATATATATATATATATATATATATATATATATATATATATATATGTATATATATATATATGTATATATATATATATATGTATATATATATATATATATATATGTATATATATATATATATCTCCAAATTTAATTATTGAGAATAGAAAAAATACAGTAGGTCACAAATATTAATATCATAATATATAAACATGTAGACAAGATGTTGACAACAAATCATAATAATTCAAAATCATGTAATAATAATGGATATTTTAATATTATGACCAAGTAATATCTAATAAATCATATATATACCCTACTTAATTTATGTTTACTCCACAGGATAACCCTTCTAACAATAATAGAGCATACAAAATTGTGACGTGATAAGATAAAATGTTCTATTAGCCATTATTCTATACAAAATATGAATTAATCCAATATTAATTATTAACTAGATAAATGGAATGGAATGATAAATTATGATAAAAATAAAGTTCTAAACAACAAATTGAAGATAAATATGTGAAACTGACAAAGGGAAATAGAAACGAACAAAGATAAACTATGCAAAATACATATGAACTTAACTTTTTGTGTCATCAAGTGATTGAACAAGAAAATAGAATGCATAAAACCTATAAAACTTATAAACATTGATATTAATTTATCTTAAGTAAAGGAATGTCCATTAGGGGATAAAAATGATTATCATTATTATCCATGTTGGTTGATCTTGTATTTTTATATAAAATTTTAACTTTTAGAATAGTTATGGGTGTCAATGAAAATTATGTCTTCCTTCACTGATTTCATCTTTAGAAATTATGTAAAGACCCATTTTGTGCCTTCTTGAAGTTAAAAACCATAACTTTAGGCCAAAAGAAGATAAGGATAAAAAGGGATAAATGGTTGTATTTTTTCTATACCTCAACACCTTTATATGTTGAGCAATACCTATATATCAATAATCCAAAAAGAGATAAAACCTACATGTAGTTATAGTACCTAAGTGATTTTTTTAATGGTTCTCATTTGAATATATGAATGCATTTATACTTAATTATAATACTTAATCATTATCTTCTAGGGTTGCATAAAATTTTATTCAAACTTGGTTAATGATTGCCTAATGGCTTGGAAAATTATTTCGAAAGAATAGGTACCTTCTGATCAATGGGAAATTATGTATATAAACTCTTATAGTATAAAAGATAAGCTTTCCAAGATGTGTCAAATGAATGAATTAAACATTTATTTATAATATTTCAAGACATGTTAGAGAGTTTATGAATCCTAATGCAAACCATAAGGGTATTTTCACTTTTAAATTTTTTGACTTTCATGATGGAAGATATTAATACTAGATATGGATAATAATGTTGGGCATTCCTATCCTCTTAGGGATTCTTTTACCTTCATTAAAGGTACTAAACTTAGGAATTCAATCAAGGGATACATATGTATAAAGGTATTTTTTAGTAGTAAGCTAATTTTTGTAGGTGATAATAGATGACCTTGTAATTAAATTGTGTTTCTTTTTATGTTTAGGATAGGTAAAATTTGTGAAATTATTGTCAATTAATTGTAAAAAGGAATAAAATGATCATGATCAAGAATTAGTGACCAAATTTAGGTTATTAAATTCATTTCTCCTCCCTGCAAGTTATATAAATGAAATTAATAGATTAATGTTAATCCATACCTTAGTGTGTAAGACAAACTTTATCTTTGAGTTGCATACTTAAATCATGCGAGGGATTGTGTAGTTTTAGAAACCTTATAAAACACATGAATTATTGAATTCAATCTTTTGAAAATATTAATACTTATAAACTTGTATTTAAATTTTTCAAGCTTTCCTTGAACTTTGATGATTTTTTATTTGGAATTAAATTTTTTATATTTGAAAATTGCTTATATTTGAATAATTTGAAAATTAAAATGAGAGTATGGAATGAATAAACCTATATGTGTGAAATCAATGTTGGTTTTTATTACATTGATTGTTTATTATTATTTTTTAAAGATTTTTGGAACTGGTGCCTCCCATGAAAACTTTTATAAGATGGTTCCTCAGATAAATAATTAGATAAAATGTGTGTGATCAAAACCCAACTAGAATTTGATATTTTAAATTTAAGTAATGTTCATTGGGGGACATTGAACCTCAATTTAATTTAAATTGTATTTTTACAAAAATATTTGAAATAGGTTGAAATCCTAACATATTATCACACATAAGGCTGGTGTTGAAAATAAACCCCAAGTCATTCATTATGCACCTAAACTAAAACAACCACTATAGACATCATAGATTCAATTGCAATATTGTCTTATAGTTTCGAATATTCTATTATGTTTGAAATTATGATCACAAAATGAATAAGTACACCCATGCTCCTATCATGCCCAAAACTATTAAAAATCAATAATAGTTACATGAAACTATATCATAACCCCATTGTAATTGCCAAATTTATAACTTTATATGAATGCTAATTGATTTTTTTTTAAATTTAAAATTGTGTGAATTATCTCTTTGAAATTAAAATAGGAGTGCATATGCAATGTAAACTTACTTTTTTATATCTAAAAATAACCTAATTTCTATAACATTATAACTTTGAAATAGTAATTTTTCCCAATAAATGAAATTTGAAACATTTTGTAATTTTGAAACTGTGATTTTTGCCAAATAACCAATTTTTTATTTTTTAAAATGACTCACGTGAAAATACGACTTAAATGCAATCATGTTTAGGTACTACACTTTCTCCTAACAATTCATTCCTTTGAAAACAAACTTTTACTTGAAAATTGCATACTAAAGATGTTAACCTTGAAAATTTTAGCATATGGAATAAAAGTGTTAGCATAGTAAGATTTGAATTTGCATAATAATTAGGAGGCAATGCCTATAGAATATATAATTAAATTTCACATAATTTATAGGTTAGTATTTCAGGATTGTATGATATGGATCATGGCACTTATCAAAATCATTAAGTTGAGCAGTCACACACACAAGAAGCACAAATGATAGAAATGTCAAGTGACAAGTTTAAGGGCCAATTACATGGATCATGTAAAAATGTATGATAGTCAAAATATCATAAATGATAGACATGAATAATTTTTTAAACAAGGTAAATAAAAATAATATAAAAGTAATATTTTATCTATTAATCATGACATATATAACATATTATAAATATGTCAACTAGATATCTAATTATGTTCATGTCCTGATTTTGTATTCTTTCACAATATTAGAATATTTTTGCATGTTTTTGAATATAAGAATGTTTTGTATTTTTTTTTACAAAAATTTAATAATAGAAATTGATATTAAAAAAATAAGTTTAAATTAGAAGAATGAAGACCAAACATGTACAGTTCACACAAGTGTCAATGAAAGAGATGTACTAGCAATGATTAATGGATAAATACAAGAAAAATTCCCCTTTGGAATTTTAATTGGAACTAATATAAATATGTAAGAGACTAAAATATGTATGTAAATAAATAATTTTATATTATCATTGTAAAAAATATTCATTTATTAAAATATATTTCATGTATGAACAATAGATATTGAAATAAATAGATTTTTCATTAAGAACATGAAATTGCATATTGATACTACATGTATAATTTGGAAATTTACAAAAAAATAGTTTTGTGTTCTTGAAATTTAAGTTCTTGGTAAAAAAATAAAAAGGATAATATTGACCAACTAGGATACTCATGATCAACATTTTTGTTAATTATACCCTATAGGGAAAATGATATAATTTCAATGAAAATTGTGCAAGTAGAGAGATAAATAATACTTTTTAAATTAGATTGATCACTTTTTTGAGACTATGTAGATTTTGTAAAGAAACAAGGAGTAATATTCCAATAAAATACAAGGATGGATAAGAATGGATCAAATTATCCAAAATGAAAACTAATGGAAAAATAATATGTAAAAAATAAAAACCTTTGTAGAATCATATTTTTGCTTTTTTAAAGGCTAAGGATCTCATCAATAGCATGCTTCTGTGAAATAGCTGTATATCATGGGTTTCATAACCCTTGATCATTTTTCCATATTCATATTTCCTATTATTTTTATCTTTCCAATCATATTCTACATAAGCATCCTCATAGTCATCATATGAAAGGACTAATTTCTTATGTTGTAATTGGACATGTGATATGTAATTTTGATCTTTGTATTTGTGTATGAAAATACACATTCACCATGTATTGGAGTTATCTTTTTAAAAAATTTATCTCCTAAATATGTTCACAATTATAAAATTATTGAATGTCATTTTTAACTAGAGTAAAATTATGTATCTTTTCTTCAACACTAGGAAAAAGTGTCAATAGTGCCTTGATTTCTTGAATTGAAGGTGTAGCCATTGATTTAGTAGCATTGAATTTATATTTTTGATTTTTTCATGAATTATATAGAGTGATTTATTCCTTCTAAACCATATCTATACCATTAATATTTTAAGAACATTTTTATTTTGAGATTCATTTATGTGAAATGTTTTGACAAATGTGTTTTCTTGTTCTTTGAAAATTTTATTCTACTATCCTTTATTTAACATATTATTTATTTTGAAGACTATCTTTTTCTAAATTTACTGTTGGAATATTTTCTTTCTCTAAATTCTCCATTTATATATGTATTTGTTTTTTTTGGTATTTTTGTAGTTTTTCCACTTGCACTTGTTCCTTAGGAGATGCATTTTTTTTTAATTTATTAATTGATCAAAAAATTATAAGATCACCACTATCAATAAGACTTTGTATTTTATTCGTCAAAGCAAAAAATAAATAAATTATATGATGCCCATGGATTATATGATATGCATAATAACATTTTTATCTTTTAAAAAGATGTATAGGATATAATTTGATCGGTTTGTTTCATAACATTTCTCTAAAAATTTCATTTGAGATTTTAGTAGCCTTTTGTGTAATTTTTCCATCACTAGTTGTATATGTATTGTATTATTAATTATAATATTAATATTAAGTTTTTTTACGCCCAAATTTTCTAGATGAATGTGAAAACACATTATTAGCACTAGCATACTCTTGATTCCTTATAAATGTGATACAATTTTCTCATGATGTAATATTTGAAACTAGATAATAATTTATATTCCGTAACTATTATGTTGACCTCATTTAATTATTATTTTATTTTTAAGGGATTCAAGAGCATAAACCCTATGTAATTTTGACTAGATATGCATATAAACATGATTAAGAGTAGATGTAGAAGGTGAATGGGGTTGAGGAAAGACATGTTGGTTACCTTCATATGACACTATAGATTGTCTCAACTTACCCTGTGGGATACTAAAAACATGGATTTAATTATAGGGATGTTAGCTATCACCATATTGATATTTGTAGGGAGACCTTATGGAAATTTGAATCAATGTTTGATCTTATTCTCATCTTATACATGACATGACAAAAAAAATACATCAATGAATATTATGTAAACTTTTTAATATTTATCTTATCATATTCATCAAAATGATATATATCATCCATTGTAAAAGACATGAAAAAGATATTATATGAAAGGTAGAAATGAGATGCTATAAATAATGATAAATTTTTGAAATCCTATAAGGATGGAACCCTAAGGAAGACTTGGGGTTTGGTAAGTTTTGATAAATACACATGTTTACCAAATGATTTGTCTACAATTTTAATTAGTATAATATTAGTTTTTAATTATAAAAATGGAATATAGTTTCATAGGATAGTGTAAATATAATTTCAAACAACAAATTGAAGATAAATAACTAAAATTGACAAAGTGAAATAGTTTAAAACAACCCTAAACTATTAAAAATGGAGATAAATTAGATTTTTGTTTCATCAAGTGACTCAATAAGAAAATATAATGTAGGAACAAAAAAATTTAGAGAACGTAGAAACCTTCCAAAATTTGAGCTTGAGTGCCTTCGAGGATATGAATACATAGTAGTGGACATGAGAAACTATCACAATTTTCCTTCTTGGTCAATATTTTATTTTAAAATAATTATAACTTTTATAAAATTCAAGTAATATCATGAAAATTATATTATCTTACACTAATTTAATCATTATAAAATGTGTGGGGACCTATTATGTGCCTTATTTATGTTAAACCCCCTTTCTTTATGACACAAGGATATAAATAGATATAAAAGAGTAAAAATAGGTTAGAGGTTAGATTTGAGTTATACTTCAACACCCCTTTATGTATAACACATCTGATGTACCAATACTCAAAAGATGGATCAAACTGCCATGTAATTGTTCCACCTAAGTGCATTGTGT
>JARHVA010007989.1:217500-242500 GCA_037957365.1 Torreya grandis | reverse complement strand
TTTATCTTATGTAAAAAATGATTGGACCTTTTAAAACCTATATTTTACCCTATCAAATAAAAAAATATCACTCATCTAAAAATTAAAAGTTAAATAACTTATATTTTTAGAAAATATTATAACTAACTCTTTACTATCCATTTATATTTCTTATTTTAATATAGTTAATACCAAATAGAAAAACATAATATTAACCTTATTTTAATCCCCATTCATCTAACTGAGTAATTGGTTAAATGGATCAATAAAATAGGTAAAATAAATAACCAAAAACTATTAGGCTAACTTAATTAGTTTATAAGGGATGTATTTTTCTTAATGGTGTCCCCCATGATGCCAATCAAATGACTATTTTAATGAGGCATTAAATTAGGTCAAAGTGAGCCCAAAATCACATTAGGTGTCATATTAAGGTTTAGTGGGATATATTTTCATTATTTAACTCCAAAATCCTAATAAGGTGATTAAACACTTAAATAAAATTTAACTATAACAATAAAGTTTGAGAGTCTCATTTTTACCTAATTTATGACCAATAAAGTTATTGTTGATTTTTTGACTGAATTATAAAACATTAATATTAAAATCCCATTATTTTATCATAATTAGATTTAAGAAGGTTAATTTAAACTAATTACATCCCTCATGAAACTAATCAAGTGATGGATAAATTGGGAAATCGATTATAAAAAGTAAATCATAAAATCATATTATGTTGTCATAATAAGTTTTAAGGGATTAAGTTTACCTGATTGCATCCACCATGTAACCATTTATGTGATTTTTTTAAAGGGGAAACCAATTAGGGATAACTGAGCCCATATCACATTATTTTTTTTAAATTAGTATTAGGAAGTTCATCTATATGTAATTTATTTCTCTATCTAATCAATTCAGTGGTTGGCTAAATGGGGAACCAAATGAGTTACGTTTAAACTATGAGTGGCATTAGTTTGGGATAAATTTCTTTTGGGGGGTCATTTTTGTTAATTTAGTTATCCATATATCCAATCAAGTGATTTTTTAAATGCAGCACTCAATTATGATAAATAGGGATAAAACTTACATTAATATTTCCTAACTAGATACAAGGGGATTGATCTTCCATAATTATGTCTCTCATGTTAACAATTGAGTTACTCATTAAATATTGCACTAAATTATGGTAAAATAAGCCCATAATTACATTACATTATCAAAATTAATTTTAGGTGTCTCAATTTTCACTAATTTAGTCTCCACATAACCAATCTAGTGATTGATTGAGTGGGGGACTTAATTAGATAATCTCAAGCAACAAATCACATTAGATTGACATAATAAAATTTAAGGGGCTAATTTTTTTTAATTATGTTTCCCATTCAACCAATCATGTACTTGATTTAATCGGGTATTTAAATATATAAAATTGAATTGCAAATCATATTTGGTTGCCTGAATTAAGTTTATAGCTCTTGATTTTCCTTAATCGCATCCCTCAACCAACTAATTAAGTAATAAGATTAATGAGGCACTACACGTCCACCATCAAATATAAAACCTAACCAAAAAACCCAACACAAAATTGAATTAAAAATACAATATAAAATATATATACCTTTGTTATTAGTTTATCTATTAATCCCCTAGATTTTGCATCAAACCCAAAACATGAAAGAATTAAAATCTAAAACTAAATCCAAAAATTCATTAACAAAAACATAAACATAATGTATGCACTTTCATTTTAAAGTACTCTAAAATATCATCAAGCATGAAACCTCATTAAAAATAACCACAATAAGCATCTACAAAAACTTGTCTTTCTATTAATTTATTCAAGTCGCATCTCTATTTTATTAGCAAAAATTTAATAATTTTCAAAAATATAAAAACCAAACTATTTAATTGAATAAAAGAAGTGTTAAAATTATATAGATTCAAAATGTACATGATGTTTCAAACAAAACACTCTTAAGAAAATGTGTACGTTATAAAAGTTGACATCAAAACCTGGAGTACAATAGAAACCGCAAAACTTGGGAGCTTTATCTTTGATGGAAAAAAGCACCATTACCTACATCAACAAAATATCGAAATATTTATAAATACAAAACAAACACATGGACATCCTCGATGTTCAAGCACACTGGAAAAGAACATGATGCCACAAAGGGATTTTAGGAAGTCACAACAAGATCATTGAATGCAAAGTCGCACAAGTAAAGACAACGGAGATCATTATTGACCCTTCATAATAATAATAATAATAATAATAATGTTTTTAGGTAAATTGCTGAGTTTGAAAATATTTGTTATATCATGTTTTTTTTGGCTAACCAAAAAAAAAATTATTCTAATTAATTCAAAAATAGATCAGACCAATTAAAAACCAACTGAAAATCTTTTCTTAATAAAATAAACGCTATCTAATGGAACTGAATGCATATTAATGGACGGAATGGAATCTTTTTAAGGTCCATAATGTCATGAATTTTAATTATAATCTATAAGGTAATTTACAGCATATAAAATTACTTCGTAATATCAATATTAACTATTATTCAAATACGAGATGTGTGTACCTTATCCATTAAAAAATTTAAATTTGTGACCTCTCTTTCAATAATACAAATTCTTTACCACTAAACCAATCTTTTAAATCGAGAGGTAACAAAGGGACCGCCTAGCAGTTCCTATATTCCTGCCATCAACAAGAAAACAAATGATTTCCAAGCAACGTTTCTTTATCCAAAATTTATTTATTGCAAATATGTTTTCAGTGGTTAACGATCAATCAGTTATGGGGAATGCATGATTAACTTTGCTTAGGCGTACAAGGTCGGTGAGTTGGTTATGAGTTATTTTTGCCAGTAAATTAAACCTAGAGTACCGGCATTGATTTTCTTAGTTTCGTCTAAAATTTTACTCAGGATGCCGACAGAAATTGAAAGATTTTCAGAAAATGGTCATCCAGGTAAAATGCAACGAAGTTTAAGTAAATTTCTCGAGGACATTATTGAAGACCACATGCCTAAGAAAGTCAGTAATTTCCATATTAAATTGATCATGAACCAGGTGCGTGGCTAGGAATATTCAATTTTAGGTTTTTTTATTAAAGTAAAACTATTGATATTCTCCAAGATTAATTAGATTGATACATAGTATTCAAAAGTCTAGATTTTTTTCATTGTTTTTTCCTGATATGTGAGTTATGTGATTTATAGTTATTATTCTTAGACTGCAATTTTTAATTTTTTTTAAATATTTAAATTTAAAGAATTAAATTTTTATTATTGTTTTTAAAATTTGTATTATAATATGATTTGTAATTATTTTGTCGGTTTCAACATTTAAAATTTTTAAAATCATATTAATTAAAGTGTTAATGTTTTATTTTTATATTTATTTTTAAAATATAATTTATAATTATATTTTTCAATTTCATTTTAAATTTTAAAATCTAATTAATTAAATTTTGATTTTAAAAAAAATTGACTTTATCCATTTAAAATACATTCACCAATTGTGCCTCTTTCTAAATTAAGTATTATAACAATCATTATTTACATTCCACTTAAGACACTTCTTATTTCAAATGTCTAACAAAATAAAAGTTCTAACATAAAATCTCATTAATTAAAGAAAATTTTCCACCACCACCAATAGCTATTTGTATAAAACATTATTTGTATAAAACACTAATTTTGAAAGTATTTAAATATAATATAAAAACATTATGTTTTAATTATTTCTTGTGATTTAAAAATTCTTCACTCAAATATAATTGAAATAAATTTTAGAATTTTAGATTTATGAGTTATTCAATATATTAAATCATTATAATATATAAAAGATTGTTTTTCTTTTATAAAATTTGATCGGATTTAATGTGAGTTGATCTTACCAACTCACCCAAACCTCTTAATTATTTTTTTATCTTTCACGTTATTAAAACAAATACAAACAGTTTTATACATTTTAACGAATAGATCAACCACAACGAAATTTGAAACAGAATATGATACTAGTTGAAAGTTTTACCACATTTAAATTTATACTATATGCCATAAATAGAGGGTGACACACTTAAAATATTTTATGTAAACATTGGGTTTAAGTGTAATCATTCATGGTGTTTAGCTCATTATTATGATTTAAAGTTTACTCGATTTTTATATTTACTTTTATTTTTATTTTTTTAATTTTAACTTTTAGTATTTAGTATGTTGCATGTATAAATTAATTATTATAGTTTAATTGAAATATATAAAATAACAAATCCTTATATTTAGAGAATAAATTGCTCACATTTACAGTAGATGTTGATTATACGTATTTATTTATATATAATTATTAAAATATTAAAAAAATATAAAAACAAAAAATACCAAAACATTTATAGAAAATAATAAATAAAAAGTAATTGCCTTCTTATTCATAAAATTCATATTATATTTATTTCATTCGTGCACAAATGCCTTCCACATTTGCCTTTCATGTTTATATGCATTAAGTAAGTGAGATGTAGGATATTCATGTTGTATATGATTATGGATTAATTCATTCCTTGATTATGGAGAGAATTTACTTATGCAAGTGATTATTATATGGTATAATATTTCTAGTTTTATATTCATTTGTTATATAGAACCTCTTTCCACAAATGATGAGTTTTTTAATAATAATAATAATAATAATAATAATAATAATAATAATAATAATAATAATAATAATAATAATAATAAAAAAAAAAAAGTACATATATCTTGATTACATGTACATAGATATTTCCATGAATTTATTTCATATCTTTGTCACATATTATTAAATTTTATACCACACCTTGTTATCTTATCATCCAGATTGCTATGACTAAGATTTCAGCCTTATCAATAGAATTTCATTATATCCCTGTACTAATATCAATCATCTAAAAATCTATAGTCAAATAACTTATATTTATGCAGAATTTTATAACTTAACGATTACCATATAGATATGTTTGTTATTTTAATATAGTTGACACCAAAGGAAAAAACATAATATAAACCTAATTTAATTCTCCATCCATGTAATTGAGTTATTGGTTGAATGATTCAATCAAATAGGTAAAATAAATCACCAAAACATATTAGGCTATCTTAATTATGTTAAAAAGGCATTATTTTTATTAATTGTGTCCCCTATAAAATCAATTGAGTGACTATTTTAATCAAGGACATTAAACTAGGTCAAAGTGAACCCAAAATTATATTAGGTTGTCACATTAAAGTTTAGTGGGATATATTTTAATTATTGAAGTCCACCATTATAAAAAGTCAAGTGATATGTTCATTTGGGCACACAATTATAGAAAATTAACCCTTATGTCAAATTTAGATATAATAGCAATTAGGTTTGAGAGGCTCACTTTTACTAAATTTATGACCCTTTGCAAAAAATCAGATTGTTAGTTAAATTTTTTACTCCATTAAAAAAAATTAATCTTAAAATACCATTATTCTATCATGATTGGATTTAAGAGGGTTAATTTATAGTAATTAAATCCCTCATGTAACCAATCAAGTGATCCATTGAATCAGGCAATAAATTATGAAAAATAAATTCCAAAATCATATTATGTTGTCACAATTAGTTTTAAGATTTTTCCTTAATTGCATCCACTATGAAATAATTTGTGTGATTTGTCATAATTTCCCAATAAGTTATCTTCTGAAAAACTGAGCACGTAAGAATTCTACAACTACAATGACCTTGCTTGTATTCAAAAATATTCAAGAAGATGCATAATAATTATCTAGATTGTATTAATTTACATGGCTTACCAATTACTTGCTTTATTACAATAGCATGGTGTACAGTAATGTATATAAGAAGTATGGGGAATGAAATCACATGAGAACTCACTATGGTACAGAGTGTAGCTCACTATCGAACTCATAGGATAACTCACAGTGGCACTCAATCAAAATCTTGGTCAAAATCTAAGTGGAACTCACCCTCTCACACTCTTAACCTTTTTATTACACCTAAGTAAGATAAAGCTAAATGTGTAGGAATAATCCATTTAATAAATAAATTTAATAATAAATATCCTATAGGGTCCTAGAAACAAGGCCTGATGTAGTATCTATGTACAATGAAACTCTTAAAAAGTGGATTAAATGAAGAAAAACCAATGAGATATCCCCCCAAAAAAAAGATATGAAGAGAAGGTAGGACTGAAAGCTTCTACTTGAAGCTCAAACTATCTATAGCCATCTTATATCATTTAAAGCAACCTTTTAGAGTGAATATGAATCAAAAAATGATGCAGTGAAGAGTGGATCACCATAAAAATAGGAATGAATCCACCAAGTATCTATTACATCTCAAATATGACAAGCATCTATACAAAAACCCCCCTAAATTGTATCTTAGGTGAGATAGAGAATTAGGTCTTGACAATGGGGCCTGATGAGGTACCTAAGTATATATTGATGATCCTAGTATTTGACAAAATATGAAGGATATGTGTCTCCACAAAGAAGAGAGAGAAGGTAAGTGTATAATGTTGCATGGTGAATTCTTTAGTGGGTCCCTCTACAATAAATGTTCTCTTTTTTTTAAATAAATAAAATTGGAGATGTCAAACTATTTAATTCCCACTCAAGTGGAAATCAGATAGGAATCATGATGTAAATACCTATAAAATGCTCAAAAGTCTCCCTACTAATGCTCAAATGTGCAAAATTTTGATCAAGAATCACAAGCTTAACTATAGAAACTAGATTGATATGGAATCATTTAATTAAGGTCAAAATATAGGAGGGTTTATAAATACCCAAATTATATCTAGAGAAGAAGAGTGGCATGGAACATTCACTAAAGGATTGTCGATGGCAAGAAGAGAGTAGGGCTGAGCAACCATTGAATACAAAGACTGGTTTAGAAATGAAGCACTTAGATCTACAAGATGAATGTCTAATGTAAAATATGATTTATTGATGCTCTCAATGTGTATAATCTCATTAGATTCTATAAAATCCTCTAAAATGTAAGTCTATGAGGGCTTTAGAAGAGCAATAATCTATATAAGAGTAGATGTAAAGTCTGTAATTGGATAACTATGGTTTAGTAGAATCTCTTATTATAATGGTGGTTGGATACAAAGAATAATACTATCCACCATGGAAGTATCATCACAAGAAATATAATTAGTAAGAGAGAGTACAACAGTCTCAAAAGAGACAATAGGAAGATGAGGAGGTGTGATGTATGTCACAATAGTTTCTCAAAAAAGACTCTCAAAAGTGTACCAACTGATGGAAGGACACATTGTGTGCTCTGCATGGTGGTGTAGATCCCATGAAACATCCAACAATAAGTGACCATATGCCATGTCACAAGTGTTGGAATAATCATCATATTGACTTGGGTCAATAGAAGTAGGAATCTATCCATAAAAGAATAGAATATGTTATTGATTTTAAAGTGAATGTTTCATGTATACTCATCATGAATCATAATTAGTCTTCCAAAGAAGGATCACTTGTGTAAACTCAACCCACCTCCTCTAGAATCTCTCTAATAGAGTGGTCGTCATTAAGAGAATATACCAAGGAAGTGCATGACTGCATAAGATACTTTTCAATGATGCTATAATACTACACTCTCATGAATGAGATGTTGAAAACAATAGGGAATGCATCTAAGTGAGCAATCAGTGTAGGAATAAATATAAATAGTGCACACTTAGAATAGGGATGTCGAGAATATTAAAAATGCATCCATGTGCAAGCAATTAGTGAAAGAGATAAAATTTAAAAAGTAATAAGGACCATAAAATATTCTACCACTACAAAATGTCACATAATAACTTTAGTGTGTTTACAACAAAAATAGAACCAACGATCGAGATTGAAAAACAAGGCACTTTGGTAAAAAGTGGTACTCCTTTTTGAGTTACCAATCAAAAGTTATGATAAATTACATTTCCCATCATTAATGGTCTATTTTAATTACATTTTCAAAAAAATTATAAATGATCCAACGTCTATAAGAAAAACATAACCTTACATATAGTCATTAGAATAGGATATGAGAGCTTGAACTCTTCCCATACAACACCATGTCTTTAATAAATTTTTCCATTGACACATATATGCATCTTATGAAGATGTAATGTTCTTTTGAGGGTAATTAACAACAAAATAAAAATTTTGACCAAAAGAAAGAATTTAGTCACAAGTTAGAGGTGAGAATTATTGAACGAGATTTAACTAGCCTACCTATGCACCACTATGTGAATCTTAAGGAAGAGAATTAAACATGAGGGGAAAATAACAAAATCAAGCTCTTTTAAAAAAACAATAAAATGTGTAGGATTAGGGCATGGATCTGGGTTAAGCATATATTTTCAATGAGTAAGGAAAAATGTGTCACTAATGTTCATACATAGGTCTTTAAATAATTTACATGTTGATTTTGGAGATGCACCATATTTGAGAGCTTGAAGCCAAGTTGAGCTTCACGTTGGAGCTTCCACGCAATTGTTAATTCATAAACATTGAAAGTTACATGTCTAGTTTTGTAAAAGAAAAACATTGGGCACCACCGTGGGAGAGAGGTAGCTATTGGAGTGGAACAATGTTTTTGATTTGCTAAGAGTGGCATCACCCAAAGGGAAAAAGGTCAGATCTATGCTTCATAAGTGTGATTTATAGGTTGATCCTCCTCAATAGCCACTATTTTTAGGTTTTAAGTCTATCCAAGAGTAACCTCAAGAATGAATAAAAATAGCCAATGCATAGGTAATAGTCCAAAATTACTCACAAATCCACTAAATAAACCTGATCACAGGGGTAGAGTAGGCTTAAATTTAATATAGAATATTGGTGTTGGAAAGTATGATGATCAAGCTAAATTCTTGGTCACCTAGTAAAAAATAGCTAAGGTTGCATCATGTCATAGAGGTAAACAATGGTCTGAATGCCCACGTAGGAGATTAGAGTGATCATACACTCCCAAAAGGCACAAGAAACTATGTGCCAATACCTGAGGTTAAGTGCAAAAGCATCCCAAGGAAGTATGAAGAGATGGAACATGGCCTTGGAGAGGGGCGCTCATGAATGTTGTTGTTTTCTATTCTCCACAGAGCTTTGATGGCCTTGGAATTATCCCATATGCCTTGCCTATAACAAAAAGTAATCTTCCACTACATGGAAAAACTCTAGCAATGCAAGCCGTAGAAGGAATAAAATAGGTCATGTGCAAGCCAAACACGTTCAAAATAATAAAATTATTATAAAAAAATAGGCCAATGAAGCAAATAACTAGGCCTTCCTCTAAACCTGTCAACTAGATCTGAAACAAACCTTTCAAATGGCCAATACAAAAGCATGTAAATGCCAATAAGGGCAATCTATAAATTCCTCTTAATTAATTCAAAAGGATACTAAATAGAAATTAAAGATACAAATTGATGCTCATTACCTAAAGTTAGAGCTATGATACCATGTCAAAATTTCCCAATAGGTGATCTTCTAGTAGAGTGACCACACAAGAATTATATAATTACAATGGCCCTTCTTGTATTAAAAAATATGCAAGAAGATGTACAATAATTGCCTGGATTGTATTAAACTACATTACTTATCAATTGTCTACTCTGTTATAATAGGTTGGTGAAGAGGAATGTTTAGGAGTAGGGGGAGTGAACTCACATGAGAACTCATTATGGGACTAAGTGTAACTCACTTTGGAACTCATAGGAGAACTCACAGTGGCACTCAATTGAACTCTAGGTATAACTCTAAGTAGAAGTCATGCACTTCCTCACTTAGCCTCTTTATTACACCTAAGTAAGATGAAGCTAAATTTATAAGGATAATCTAATTAAAATATATAAATGGAATAATATTTATTTAATACAAAAACATGATTTGTTAAATGTGGAAACTGAGTAGGTATAATTGAGGCCAAATCACATTACGTTTTTTAAATTATTTTTGAGAAGTTCAATTTTTTATAATTTATTTCTCCATCTAACTAATCACGTGATTGGTTAAATAGGGAACTAAATGAGTTAATTTACTTTAGTGGGCTCTTTTTTTTCTAATTTAGTTTTCTATATATCCAATCAAGTCGTTTGTTAAATGTGGCACTCAATTATGGAAAACAGAGTTAAAATTTACAGTGAAATTTTATAACAAGATATAAGGGGCCTAATCTTTCATAATTATGTATTTCATATTAGTAATTGATTTAAAGCTTCACTAAATTATAGCAAATTGAGCCCCAAATTACATCATATAATCAAAATCCAATTTAGGGGTCTTAACTTTCACTAATTTAGTCTTCACACAACCAATCTCGTGATTGGTTCAATGTGGGACATAATTAGGGAAACTTTAGCCACAAATCAGATTAGGTTGATGTAATTAGGTTTAAGGGGCTATTTTTATTGTAATTATGTGCCACACTCAATAGATCATGTGATTGGTTTAATGGGGCATTCAAATAGAGAAAATTGTACTACAAATCATATTTGTCATGTTTGATTCTTTCAACGAAGTTTATAGTAATTAATTTTCCCTAATTACATCCTCAAGCAACCAATGGAATGATAAATTTAATGGGACACTCCACATCTACCATCAAATTTAAAACTAATCCCAAAAAACTCAACACCAAAATTGAATTAAAAATAAAATATAGAACATATATATAATTTATACACTCAATATTAATTTAACTACACAATGCCTTAGTTTTTCTATCAAACCCAAAACTCAAAAAAAAATCAAATTCAAAACTACATTGAGAAACTTAATAATAAATATATATACAACAATTCAATAAAGAAAAAACAAATATAATACACACACTTTAATTTCAAGGTACTCTAAAATACTTTTAAGCTTAACACCTCGTTAAAAAGAACCAGAATAAAAATTAGTTTTCTACACAATTTATTAAGCATCTATATTACCAAAAATTTAAAAGGTTTCAAGAAAATAAAAACGATACTCTAATTAAATTATAAAAAAAAATGAAAATCATATAGGCTCAAAATCTACATGATTGTTGCGAGCAAAACATTGTAGAAAAAGTGTGGGTGATAAAAGCCGACATCAAAGCCTGGACTACTATAGATACCATAGGAGCGTTATCTTTGATGAAAGAAACACCATTACTTACATCCACAAAATATCAAAATATTTCTAAATACAAAACAAACACATGCACATCCTCGATGTTCAAGAACACAGAAAAAAAACGCAATGCGACCACGTCATTTCACGATGTGACAACAAGAGCATTTATTGCAAACTCTCACAAGCAGAGATAATAGAGATCATTATTGACCAATCAACATTTAAAACTAAATAGTCTTTAGGTAAATTGTTGGGTTTAGAGTTTTTATTTTTTTTTAATAGTGTAACGTTTTCATTGGCGAGTCAAAAAAATCCCCTATTTTAACTAATTGAAAAATAGATCGGACTAATCAGAGACCAACGGATAGTCTTTTCTTGATATAATAAAGGAGATCTTTATTTTGGAATCTATATAACAAACAAAAACAAATGCCACGTATCATTATGCAACTGAATGCATAATAATGTATTCCATATATTATTACATAATTGAATGCATATTAATAGATAGAATAGAATTGGAATTCTTTTCAGATTTATGATGTCCAAAGTGTTGATTATGATTTGTCAGATAATTTATAATATATAAAATTATTCAATATTTTCAATCTTAAATATATTTGAAATACAATTCCATTTTTTTTAATTATAAAATTTAAATTTTTTAACCTTTCTTTCAATAATACAAGTTCTTTAGTATTAAACCAGTCCCTTAAATTCAAAAATAATGAAGAAACCATTTAAGGTTCCTATATGTTTCTTATTTCGAAGAAACCGCTTAAGGTTCCTATATGTTTTTTATTCCTGCCTTCAACACGATAAAAAACGATTTTCAAGCAACGTTTCTTATTCAAAATTGAGTTTTTACAAATATGTTTTTTAGTGATTAACGGTCTACCGCTTATGGTGAATGTAAGGTTAACTTTAGTTTGGTGTACAAGGTCGGTGAGTTTATTATGGGTTAGTTGTGCCAGTAACTTAAAACTAGAGTACCGGCATGAATTTTCTTAGGTTCATCTCAAATTTTAATCCGCATGTCTACGAAAATTGAAAGATGTAAAGAAAGTTGTCATCCAGGTAAAATAAAATATATTGTGCAATTTGATTCAGAAGAGCCGCCTGAGGAGTTTGAGATTGACGACAGGTATGAGCTTTCAACAGTGATTTCATTCCCTATCTGTGCGGCCATTTGACAAGACAATGGATGAATTACTTGCCATCAAAAAGATTACAAAAGTTACAACGTCAATAACGCGTGGAAGAAGAGTGTTCCACGAAGGGAGAGGCAGAGCACAACAAAAAAGACAAATAGGAAAAACAGAGGTAAAACTATGAACAACAGAACAAACATTCATATATTTATCTTTCAAACCATAGGATTTTTACATCAAAACATATACAGCTTCTGCTCTTTCATACATTATAGACTGATAAATACAGTCCCCTGTTCTTAGTTGTTAACAACAAAAAAGACATCTCTGACTGTTGCTGCAGCTATTCACTTGTCTCATTTTTCTTCATACAACTTCATACCCTGATGTTCTCTTTCAATTCCCCCGCCCCGCCCCCCCCGCCCCCCAAAAAAAAACTAACTACAAAACCACTGTATGAGGCCAACAAAATGGTGGATAAACAAAAGCAATAAATGCATTTAATTCTGTGTTGTCCTGATATACACAGAAAGTGGACTAAGTGAGATAGATTCAGAAATAATGGCTGTAGAGCATGGGCGACAGAAAAAACTAATAAATATGATAAGATAAACATTTTAAAAGGAGGACAGCTGCAGGAAAGGGTATGCAATTCATAAAAAAAGGGTCTTCATCTATTAAATGAAGTAGCGGCGCCATGTTTGTTGAGCTGAAGGATGAGTTAGTGACTCATTACTAGGTGGTTGTGATTAACTATTCGAACACTCCCCCTTCATCACAACTACTGCCATCTATAATGCCCAATCGATCTCTTTAAAACACAAAACTTTGTTTCCCTAATGCCTTGGTGAAAATTTCTACACATTGATCTTCAGACCTGCAAAAATTGAAAAAGATTTCTCCATTGTTGATTAGCTCTCTAATGAACTGATACCTCGTGTCACTATGTTTACTTTTTTTTTGAAAAACTAGATTCTTGGACAATGGTATAGCTAAATTGTTGTCACAATAAATTATTGTTTCCTCTTCTTATTTTTCCCTAAGGTCCTTCAAAATTCTTCTCATCCAAATTGCTTGACATGATACTCTTGTGGTTGTTACATACTCTATTTCAGCTGATGAAAGAGTGATAGTTGGTTATTTCTTTGAAACCCATAATACTACACCTATTCCAATATGAAAAACATAACCGAAAGTACTCCTCTTGTTATCAATGCTTCTTACACAATCACTATCCATATACCCTATGAGCTTGAACTCATTTGACCTTGAATACTAAATGCTATAGTTCCTTGTTTCACTCACATATTTGAGAATTCTTTTACCTGGTTGCCAATGAGAAACTTTTGGGAACTCCATGAACATTGAAATGAGATTAACTTCATACATTATATCAAGCCTTGTGGTTGTTAAATACATCAGGCTACCAACAAGTATTTTATATAGAGTTGGATCAATATTGGCTCCTTTATCATCCTTAATTTCAGTTCCATGACAATTGGTGTTGGAGCTGATTTGCAATTTTTCATATTAAACTTTTCAAAATTGTCATTTGCATACTTAGATTGAGAGCTAAATATATCATTATCACTTTGATTCACCTCAATAACAAGAAAATATTTCATAAGACCTAAATCAATCATTTCAAACTCCTTTTTCATAGCTCTTTTGAACAAATCAATTGCCAAATCACCCGTGAATATCAAATCATCAACATACAAGCAAAAAATTATGATCTTACCTTGCTCATTGTTGGACCTATTAAAGATATTTTGCAAAATATAAGAGTCAATTCTACTATACCAAGCTTTTGGGGCTTGCTTGAATCCAAAGAATGCCTTTTTCAGTTTGTAGACTTTGTCTTCTTGACCCAAAATCTCATACCCAGATGGCTACTCCACATAAACTTATTCTTCAAGACCATTCAAAAAAGCTGATTTTACATCCATTTGGTAAACTGGCAACTTGTTTTGAGCTGCTATTGCAAGTATTGTTCTCATGGTGTCTAAACGTGCTTCTGGAGCAAATGTCTCATTGTAATCAACCCCAAGTTGTTGTGAATATCATTTTTCCAGTAGTCTTGCTTTATGCTTTTGCACATCACCATTTGCATTTAATTTGGTTTTTTAAACCCACTTCACTCCTATGATATCCTTGTCTTTTGGAAGTCTCATTAGCTCCCATGTTTGATTCTTCTCAATTGCATCAATTTCTTCATCTATTATATTTAGCCATTTTTCATCCTTAATTCCATCTTCATAATGAATTGGATCTTCTATTTGTGAATAAAATTGAAAAAGAGAAATCAGACCATTATTGTTTCCGCCTTCATTTTGCTCATAAATGTCTCTTATACTTCTGATTTTTTGTCTCCTCAAGCTTGCCAATGTGGGATTTGATATATCACTTGCACTAAAACTTGTGGAATGTAGAATTGATGGTCTTGGACCTTGATTGCCACTTGTAGATGGTGTTTGTTGTCCATTTGAAATAGTGGATTCTTGAATGCATGGGGATATCCTTACACTTGATGATGGTGTCATTTGTTGACCAATTTGTTGAACTTGAATGGGTGTGGAAGGAGTCACATTTGATGGAGTATATGATGGTATAAAAACTACTCTATCTTATTGTGGTAAGTTGGTTGCAATATTGATGGTCTTCTCAAAACTTCCATCATATGCTTCATCTTCTATGAATTGCACATCTTTGCTGATTATAACCTTTTTTGTTATTGCATTATACAACTTGTAAGCCTTTGAATCATTACTATATCTAACAAATATGCATTTTTCTCCTTTGTTGTCTATTTTTTTTTTCTCAATTCATCAGTCACATAAGCATATACCACACATCCAAATACTTTCATGTGAGCAACAATATGTTCTATTTCGGTCCATGCTTCTTCGAGAATCATATTTTTACACTTTTAGTTGGACATATATTCATAATATATGTTGCACAAGATACAACTTCAGCCCAATATTCATTTGACAAATGTTTTCCTTTCAACATGCTTCTTGCCATTTGCATGATTGTTCTACTTTTCCTTTCAACTACCCCATTTTGTTGAGGTATGTATTTAGTTATGAATTTATTGTTAATCCCATGGTCTTTTAAAAAATTTAGAAATTCTTTTGAGATGTATTCACCACCTCTATTTGTTCTCAATGTTTTAATGTAGTGCCCACTTTACTTTTCAAAAAGAGCCTTGAATTGATGGAAGAAATCAAACACTTCATTTGTTTGCCTTATAAAGTTGATCCATGTTTTCCTTGAATAATCATCAATTAAAGTCAAAAATTAGTAGTTTCCACCAATTGAGGGTGTTTGCATAGTCCACAGAAATATGAATGCATAATTTCTAGAGGTGCCTTTGCTCTAATTGACTTGCCTACTGGAAATGATTCTCTATGTTGCTTTCCCAAGATACAACCTTCACATACTTTTTCCAATTTCTCTATTAATGGCAAACCCTTTACCATACTCTTCTTATTTAGTAGGTTCAAACCTTCAAAGTTGAGATGCCCAAATCTTAGGTGCCATAACCAATCTTCATCTTTTATTTCTACTTGAAAGATTGTTTGTGTGACTGCCTCAACTTCCTCTTTATCCTCTTGTGTGTTCATTTTGGGGTGTGATTGAGCATATTCCAAATTCAAATCTAGCTTAATCTTTAGGGGACACATTTTATTGTTTATCATTTGGACTTTGGCAATGAGCTGGTTACTTGGAAATTTATGTAAAATTTTACACTCTTTGTTTTTTAAAAACACTCTATACCCCTTTTGAATGAGCTACCTAATGCTTGTCAAATTATGTTTTAGAACACGCACAAAATATACATTAGAAATATACTTTGTATCCCCTTGTTTAGTTAGAATGTTGATGTTTCCTTTGCCCATAACTAAAACTTTGTTGTCATTACCCAATGTGACATCATATTTTACACTTTCATCTAAACTTAAGAACATTTCTAGGTTCCATGTCATGTGATTGTTATAGCCTGAGTCTAAAAACCATACATCCTTTTCATTTTCTTGTGCGACATTAGATGCTAAAAACATGGAGCTTTGTTTTGGTTTGTAATTTTGGTTTTCTCTTGAAAAAATTAAATTTTGTTTGCTATAGTCATATTGTTTATTCTTACATTTATTTGAGTAATGCCCATACCTTTTACAATAATGATATTGGATTTGAGATTTTTCATACCTTTGTCCTTGGAATTGATTTTGAGATGGGTTTGGACTTGTGTTTTGGCTAATACCTCTTCCACTTGAGCTTTATGGGTTGCTTCTTCCACCTCTATATGAATTTCTTCCTCTACCTCTGAGGTTTTACCTACCTCTACCTCTGAAGTTTTACCTACCTCTACCTCTATCATGGTTGATTGAAACTTATGACTTGTATGCATGCTATAATGATGTGTTTGCTAACATGCTTAGCCTATGTTCATGTGAAATGAGAGATGCATGGAGATAATCAATTAAAAATTATGAAAGGTTGTTTGTTTCCTCTATGGCTACAATAATTGATTCAAATTTTGTGGGCAAACTCTTTACAATCTTCTCAACCACCCTCCTATCTTCAAGTGTCTCCCCATGATATCTAATTTGATTTACTAGTCCAATAATTTGAGTAAAGAATGAATCTATTGATTCATTGACCTTCATGTAGATTGTTTCAAAATCCCTTCTTAGCTTTTGCATTTTCACTGTCTTCACTTTTACCATTACTTGATACGTTGTTTGGAGTATATCCCATGCTTTTTTAGATTTCGTTGCTGCTGCAATTCTTGGAAAAATGCTCTCATGCACTACTTGGAATATGTAAAAGAGAGATTTTGAATCCTTATTCCTATTATTCCTCAAAAAATATTTCTTTACTTGTGTCAATGCATTGTATGATGTTGTATCTACTGGTTCTAGGAATCCATTGTCAACAAAATCGCAAATGTCTTGAGAACAAAACAAAGATTTCATGGTGATTGCCCAATAGTCATAATTTTTACAATTAAATTGTGGAATTTGTGGGTTTGTCACACTTGTGCTTGCTGCCATTGTTGACTGTGGAGAACCTTGGCTTCTTGAAAAAAAAAGACTTTTGCTTGATCACTACTCTAAAAACCTTGCTTAAAAACCTTTACCTCTGATAAAACTTGGCTCTGATACCAAGTGAAGGGAGAGGAAAAGGACAACAAAATAGACAAATAGAAAATATAGAGGTTAAACTATGAACAATAGAACAAATATTCATATATTTATCTTTCAAACCATAAGATTTTTACATCAAAACATATAGATCTTTTGCTCTTTCATACATTATAGACTGATAAATACAGTCCCCTATTCTTAGTTTTTAACATCAAAAAAGACTTCTCTGACTGTTGCTGCAGTTCTTCACTTCTCTCTTTTTTCCTCATAAAAGTTCATATCCTATTCTCTTTCAATACCAAAAAACCTAAGTACAAACCCACCCTATGAGCTTAACAAAATGGTGGCAAAACCAAAGCAATAAATGCATTTAATTCTCAGTTGGCTTGATATACACATAAAGTGGACTAAGTGAGATAGATTCAGAAATAATGACTATAAAGCATGGGAGACAATAAAAACTAATAAATCTGATAAGATAAATATTTGACAAGGACTGTTGTAGGGAAGGGTATGCAATTCTTAACAGAAGTCTTGATCTAGCAAATGAAGTAGAGGCACCATGTTTGTTGAGCTAAAGGATGAGTCACTGACTCATTAGTATGGTGGTTGTGATTAACTATTCCCACAGTCAGTGGTTTCCTTCATAGGGATATCAAGCCTTCCAATGTTCTGACGAATAGCATGTGAGTAAAACTATGTGACTCCAAACATATAAGGCAAAAATCAGATAACATGACTAGATACATAGGCACTTTGTGCTATTGCCCACCTGAATATTTCTTTAATCCATAACAATATGTTTTCAAATATGGAAATAGTTTAGATATATGTGCCCTCAACTACCTCTTTTTTGATTCGTTACACCCCGAGCAAGACATTCTTCTACATATATAGATGCTTCAGATGGTGAAGAATGCATTAATTTGCACAAGATTGCTAAAATTATCCTTGTACTTGACCATATTGAAGAGCTCTATTCTTTCATAAAAGATTTGACAATGCTATTGTTTGCCACACAAAACATGCCTCATGTTTCTGAAGAACCTTTGAGGGAGAAATTTAGTGATGTCGATGATAAGAATGTGGTTGATTTATTGAAGAAAAAGCTGGTTTTTAATCCTGAAAAATGAATCACTATTGAAAAGGCTTTAATACACAAATATGTGGTAGATATTATAGTGGATGTTTTGGCTAAGGAGTTGAATTTGGAGAGTTTTGAAGTTGAATAGCTGAAGAGTAGGAAGCCTTATAATTATGTTGTTAATGATGTTGGCAGCGCCCAAGTAGAGGAGCTTAATGAAAGGCTATATGAATTTTGTTTGTGCTTCAAAACAATAAATAAATATATTATTTTTTACTGTGAAGATTCATACGTCTTAAATCTTGGAATTGTAAGGATTTCATGATTTAATAAATAAATTAAAATCATTTTTATGGTTCACTAATTATAACCAATACGTACAAATTTTAATCATGCACGTAAAAGGTTGCATTGTTGAAGCGTTTCAAGCAATTTATCGATCAATACTACAATGATATAAAATTTGTGCATACTGATCAAGTTTCTTCATATTTAAAGAAGCTTCAAGCTTGACAACAAAACTATTAAATTTTATTGATCAATTGTTCTTATTTTAAAAAATTATAAATTAAAATTCCTTTAGCCTATTAGTTACACATGTTTAATGTTTGGAAAGAATATTAATTTTTATTTTTATTTAGTTTGAAAATATTAATCATTTTTTATTATATATATATATATTATTTGATTTTTTTTAAATATTTATCATTTAATTGTTTTTATAGAAATATATTCAATATTAAAATTTAAGGAAAATGTGTGGTTTTATATTTATTTTTTATTATATATTTAGAATTGAAAATTATAAGAAAATATGTTTTTCATCATTATTATTATTTTTTAAGTCTCACCTTTTTCTTAAAAAGATATGTGTGCTTTACGTTGAAAATTATCATATTAATTTTTTAGCAACTATTTTGTAATGGATATATTATTATAATTTTTAAAGTGTGTTATTATGTTGTTCTTACATAAATTGTGTTGTTTTATTGTTCTTAGACATATTATTTACTTGATGAAGGATCATAAAAGTGGATCTAAAACATGTCGAGATTCAAAACTTGATACAAATTTTGCAAAAGATTATTACTATTGTATCGACTATGCAAATATCATATTTTTAACTTCTAATTATTAAATATTATTTCATTTAATTATTGTAAAATGTAAATAAAATTTATTTTTTTTAAATTAATGATGATATATTAATGTTTTTAAGTTAAATTACTTTATAATTGAAAATGAATTTTAGTGTGATTTATTGATGTACAAAAATAGGTCAAATTTTTAGAGGACATAACTTTTGATCTATAGCTCTATTTGAGTCCATCTTCACGTCAAAATGATTGGTTTGAAATTTTTAATGTTGTTATAACCATCTTTTTTCATTATGAGATGTTTTTGATATTTTTGGAGGTTATACTCGACCATTTGAGAGTCTAAAATTAGCGTTTGATATTATTTTCAATTTTTTTTGTAAATTTAGAAAATTTTATTTTTGTAACTAGACTTGAATTTTTTGATATATTAATATTTTTAGAGTTGTGGACATTTATAAAATTAATAGGTTGAATTTTATTTATTTTTAGAGTTTCAAAGTTTACATGTCAACTCCAATTATGAGTTGAATCTTATTTATGCATGGTTTGTAATTATTTGAATTATTCAATGTGAATCAATACAATTTATTATTTAAAATCTTTTCCTATTGATAATTTTATTATCTTGATAGTATTCAAGTTCATTATTTGGTATCATAGCAATTTCAAATCTTGAACATGTAAGAAATGGTGAGAGGATGAGGAGGAATCACTTAATTGAATTATACTATGCAATAACTATAGAGGCAAGTAGAATAATTAATCAATATTTTTGTAAATCAAAGACAAAAGAAAGCAGAAGATGACATAGAAAATGACACAAATCATGGAGAAAAAATTATGCAAGAAGAGTAATAATAATAGTCACCATCAATGGAAGAGAGCATGGTTAGAGATTTAGAAGGAAGGAATGAAGCAATCAAATTGTCATTCTAGATTACGGGGGAAATTTAAAACCACATGAGTTGATAGATTGGATGAAAAACATGGATAAGTTCTTTGAGTGGAGAAATCTGAATAATATTGGGTTAGGACTATCTATCTATGAAATTTAGAAGAGGACCTCAACCAAGCTAAGTGCAAGATTTTTTCATGTGTTAGTTTGAGCCATCCCAACCTCCTATAGGCACTCACATGATCATCAAAAATAAAATTATCATACTACTAATGAAGGTTCACTAATTCCAATGATACCATTCATAATATTTAAGCTATCACTCCCAACCCTAATCTAGAACAAGCTTCCCCTTTAAATCACACCAATAATCTTTAATTTATTCCAATAAACAACATCAATGTTCATAAACCATTATCCTTAGCATAACTCCAAAAGCATCTACCAAGGCCTCTTGTACAAGAGCTTGATCCCACTCACCCTATGAAATCATGGTATGGTCCAAATAAATTTTGTTTGTTTGATGCTAGTTAGGGTCAGTCTTATGAGACATGTATGCAATAACATAACTTAGATATGGATTTACTCATTTGTCCAAATTTCCATCATGATTTCCTCATTCATAAATATTAGTAAGCCTATGTCATTGCCTTCAAAACTCATGAAGCACAATGTAAAAATCAAGCTTTGAATTAGGATAATGGTCATGTAGCCATTCATAAAGAACCTCTTCTAAAACATCAAGACAATAATGATAAGCCTATTCCTTCCACCAATCATGTTGACAGTCTTATAGACCAAATTACCAAAGCATTTGTGGTCAATATGACTAATATGTGAAAGGTAGTTGCCTTCATTGATTCTCATCCTACCCACATGCACCAATCATCTTTAACTTCCTATGTTACCAAGATTCTTCCCTAAATCATCTAATAAAGTTGGGGCAAGAGGTCCTTATCTCTTTCTATGAACAGATTCGAACACCAACATTGAATAACACCTCTCATACCATTTATATAATTTATCCAACCTTTTTACCCATTACCAATAATATTCAACCTTCTAATCCCACTTCTTCAAATCTATCACAAGATAAACCTACACCAATTACCTCAACATCTCATGATAATCAACAAATTTGTCCCTCAATTAAACCTCCCACATCCTATCAACATAAATTTACATGCACTTTTAACCATCTTTTTGAGGAGCTCCTCCAACATTATGTACCTCTCTCTATAAGTCCACTCATGGGTTATGATGAATGGGACCCTATCACAGAGCTTACCAATTTCCCATATCAAATTCCCTTTCTCTAACTAATGCATACTTATCTGCATCATCATAACCACCTTATGCAACACCTACTCAAAATGAACATCACCTATCCTCCCATATTAGGATGTGAAGATACCTTATCTAGGTAGGAATATAGCATTTTATAATAATGCGAAGAGACATCTACACATGTCCAAAAAATAATGGAAACATTTTTATTCTTAAATTTCCTATTGATTCTATGATTCTATATGAGATTTTATCTTCATTTGAATGATCCTCCCCTCTTTATAAGCATCAAAATCAATGACATCCATGTCAAACATGCCTTGATTGACGAGGGTTCAGGTACTTGTGTTGCATATCTTGACTCCATTAAAACCCTTGGATACTATGAATGTAATATTAAGTCCACATACAACACATGCTAACATTATGATTGAAGGAAAATGCCTCCCTTAGGTTGTGTGTGGTTCCCTATTATCATTTTCCCTATCACTACGTGATTAAAAGTTATGATTTTAAAATTTCCCCTTTCCTAAAATATCTTACTTGGCAGGACCTCGACTCATCACATGCAGATTATCATATCTTTTTCTTGCCAATGTGTAAAGTTTCCTCGTGATGGTGAAATTTATAGGATTCAAGATGATACTAACCCTTGTAATTTTGAATAATTATAATACCATGGTGTATTCAAAATTATAACCCTTAAACCCTTGCCAAGTGTTCTATTTTGATAATCTCAATGTTTTAATTTCCCTATCAAATCTACACAAGGTTAACATGGTCACCCTAAAATAATAAAGAATATACCATCTAACTTCTTAAAATATAATTATGATAAGCCCAATGAGATTGACTTCAAGATAAAAAAAATCCAATCTCTCTCCTCATCTCATTTCCCATCTTCCACCATATCTAAATCCATGTTCCCATCAACCACATGGTGATGATATACCCATAGTCTTAACTAAGACTCAAAACACTATTCATCAGGAAAACATTGATGAGAAGGTTATACCTACTTGCATAATTTATTTAATAAACCCAACTATGATGATGGTTATACTTTAGATGACCCATTTCTAATAGGTCTTGTTCAGGCTGGCCTTATTGAGATCCTTCATTTTCATTCTTCTTTGTTTTAGTCTTTCCATTTAACTTATCACATTTTATACTATATAGTTCATAATTTTACCATTATTCCTCTTATCCGCAAGGTAGATATGGTGCATTCACATGGCACACCTATAATTTCCAAATAACTCTTAGGATCATGATTATGGATTATGTTATGATTGGCCCCTATTGATTCACTAGATACCAAGATCCCTATATCCATCCTTCCCCCTAAGATGTTTGATACTATCCTTAAACCCTCTACGCATCTTTTTCCTATTTTATTTTAGCCAAGTCTATATCTTTTTCCTTTTCTACCTTTAGTTGAATCTCTTCTTGCTTATGCTTTTATTTCCCCTTCAGTCAAGCCTCATCTATTATCTCCACTAGCCCCACCTCCCCTTGGTGATGGCATGCTTCCTTTACCACTAATTGATCTTATACCTACCCAATGGGATAATTAGTCATACTATGACATTCATAGTGTTACCAGTCATTGGACTAGAGATTGTAAGCTATATCAGCCTTCCCTAGCTTTTGATTCCATTCCCTCTATTAGTAAACCCACAAAGTCTATGAACAGTCATATATGTTACTTTAACAATAGATATAATCATTCCCCACCCATTATTGAAAGATTTGAAAATATATAGTTAACATACATCCTACTCTTCTTCAGCATATAAACAAGGCTACACCTACTCAAAAGTTATTACCTAAGTATATTCCTAAATATGGAGAGGTATTTTTTTGTGGTACCATTTTGGTACCCATCACACCGATCATTGTCACATCCTTCAATCACATCTCCAGGATTACCTTTTAACCTTTCCTATGCTTGTTATCCCTCCTCTCATAGGTCACTAAAACAAGAAGGTTCCCCCTTCTTCCCCTATGGTTCCTCTAATGTGGTCCCTTCTCCACTTGTGGTCCCTACATTACCTATGGTTCCTTCTCAACTAATGGATCCTACATGTCCCATAGTTTCCACTCCTATTTCCTTCTGCTAAGTATCTTATGCATGATGGGATTTATGTGCATTATCTTTTTGTCATAGATACACTTTCTGTCAAGGAGATTTTACAAGAGGTATTTTCATAACATTCACTAAAGACCATTGAGATCCTCACTATAGTTAGAGTCTAGGTTCACAATGATCTCTCAAATGTTATGGATAATGTTTATGGATAAATTTACCAGCATTTTCGAAAACAACATGGGGTTCCTTAGTTTTATTTTTCATTTTAAATTTAACGTGTGTTCCAATTCTATATTTATCTTCGTTATATCATTTTATTGGGTGTCAATTTTTACTTCATTTTATATGGATATTTTTATTTCATGTTATATGTTGTCTACAATGACATGTTATTTTTTTATGATCTCTTATGAATTATTTTCATGATTACATCTTTCTCTTTATGAGTTCATTTTTTTCCAAGGATGTTTTATCATTTTCTTATGATTATTTTCAAACTTATCTCCATAACATGGATAATCAATATTTTGACTTAGTTATACAAACCTTGTTCCCCTTATACTCCTTATTTACCATGTGATCAGTTAGCAAATAAGTCATCTCATTATAATCATATCATACCAATCAACCTTGGATATCACTTTATTCCCCTTATTTCCTTTCACAAATTAATCATACAAATTGTTGAAACTTGAGATAACATACTAGTTCATAGGTAAGCCAAAGGGTTTTAGTTAGTCATGTCTTTAGATAATTAGCTTCCTTTAGCCAAAGTCTAAAGATAATTCGTGTGTATTAATTTTTCTCTCATGATTGGTTATTCCAAGTCAATATGGAGGAGGAATCTTAAAATCCATAAAACTTTAAAATCCAAATCATTTTAATAAAAAACAATGGTATAAAAGGAAACATTCAATATTTTTAAAACTCAAATCACATTAAAAGATGTGATTCAAAGCACATCTCCTTTTTCTATAGAATATTATACTCCATAGTTGGTCATGTGATATAGTTGAGGTCCATTGGGGTGAGGTGGGCCAATAAATTAGGAAAGGAGACTTAAAAAAACTTTTAATGCTACCTACTTTCTCACACAAGTACCCAATGTTTATAGTAGA